>JAFEMH010005936.1:0-142876 GCA_022495995.1 Adenophora triphylla var. japonica
ATTTCTTTTGTTATTTAAAAAGAAAAAAACGAAAAAAAAGATTGAAAGGAAACAAAAAATGAAAAAAAAATTGAAACGGAGAAAAAGAAGCGACGCTTACGACCTCACCTACGCTGCTGCCGCAGAGAGCCACCGGACGCACCACCACTGCAGTTGCCACTTGCATTACGCCACCGTCAATAATCAAGTTGTTGGGTATGCATGTTTTAACCCTCCTATTTTGTATTAGATTTGATTGATACCATAACCTCCTATCTATTTTAAGGACTTTAGGACCCTATGTAATGAAGCTTAGACTTCAATTTTTTAGCTAAGTCCATTTTATAGAATAGGTTAAATTTAGGCTTGAAGACTGGCTCAAGACTCATTGGTTGTGAGGTTGCAGTTCCAAGCAGAATCCAAACCGCCTCTCAAACCGCACATGCAATCGCATGTATATTTCCCTTGATTCTGCTCCCTGAACCAGCTGCAGTGTAACCGCTTATGAACCGCACCTTTGCAGTTCATCTCCAACCACTCTGTGCAACCTCCTGGTGTAACAAACCGCACTTCATCAACCGCTTCTCACCAACCGCATCCAATGATTGAAGACTTGAAGTGAACCACTTTTTAACCGTTGAAATCCACGTCAGCAATATCAAAAGTCAACCACTAAATCTTGTCACGTGATTCAATGTCAGAGAAGATCTGCAAGGATCTTGAAAAGGTGACAGGTGTCCTAACCTCATTGCTTGCGAAATTTGGAGCACGATCAGCCTTTATCTGACGGCTGGTACCAAAGGACAAAAGTGGATATTATGGACCAATGGGAAAGCATCAAGTACTGTACTTACAATAGCTGTATCCAACGGCTATATTTGAGATGCTTGGGTATAAATACCCCTAATCTTCACCATTTGAAGATTGCTTGAAAAATTGAGAAGTACTGTGTTCATAGAAGCTGAAGCTCTGCCCAGAAAGTGTTCAAACCTTTGAATCTTCATCTTCATACTTCAAGAAATATTCCCCAGCCCAGAAATCAAGCCTTAACACATTCAAGAATCATTGAGCTCTATATCTCACAGATTTAAAGAGCCTTGATCTTGTTCTCACACACACATCTCACTTGTTTAATCACATAGATTAATCACTTGAGATACACTGGTTATAGTCTTAGGATTTGATCTTCATAGAATAGATTTTATATTTGAGTAACGATCTTTGTATCTTGTAATCTCTCATACTCAATAGTAAAATCACTCTTGAAAATCCAAGACTAACCATCTTGGTAGTGGACGTAGATCGTTTATCGATTGAACCACTCCAAATCACGTGTTTTTATATTTCTGCATTTATATTTCCTGTGATTACTAATTATTTATCTCTATCTCTGTTTGATCTTATTTTAGTTATCCATTATTGTGAAATAGTGTTTGGAGTTAACATTGTCAAAATCACACGTGTTTGTAAAACTGCACTCACCAAAACCGCCAAGCAAAACCGCACTTAAAAACCGCCTCTTCAAAACCGCTTTACACTCTATTATTCCGCTGTGCATTTTACATCTTCACTTGCAGCTTATTATCAACTGCAAGAGGATTTTGTAAGCAAGAGGTTTAGTTTTTATAAGAGGGCGAAAAATTTAAAACAGCTATTCACCCCCCTCTAGCTGTATTTTCACCCTTGTTGCCACCTTTGGGACCAACAAGTGGTATCAGAGCAAACACTTTTAAAAACCACTGTTTTTCAAGCTTAATAGCTTGTGTGCCGATTCGTTGTGGCAACCTCAAAGACAATGACTACTGTTAACTATTCACACATTTCAATCTTGGACGAAGACCACTTTGATATCTGGAAGTGCAAAATGCTCATTCACTTGGAAACAATTGATGAGATGCTGGTGGAGTGCGTGATCAATGGCCCGTTAATTTCGATGAAGGCCAACACTGATGCAACCACCAATAGTGAAACTCCAGAGGTCAAAAATCCAAAAGATGAGTGGTCAGATGAAGAGAAGAGATTAGTTGCCTTAGACAGCAAGGCAAGGCACATCATTTCTGGAACCCTCCTCGTATCAACCCTACAGAAAGTGATGTACCTCAAAACCGCAAAGCAGATGTGGGATGCCATAGAGAGCTACCTCGAAGGTGACGAAGAGTGCAAGGAAAACAAATTATACACCATTGAAAGATCCTACAACAACTTCAACAGAAAATCCAACGAAACCTTGCGTCAAACCTACGATCGCTATGTTGAGGTAGTTAATATTTGTAGATCTCTTGGCAAAACTTTAACCGATAAGGAAATCAATATGACTTTCCTATCTGCTTTAGGTTCTAGATGGGTTAATAAGGCTACCTCTCTAGAAGACTCCAAAGTTTTGGGTACTTGGTCGTTAAGTAACTTGTACGCCAATCTTAGAGTCTATGAATTAAAATTAAATCATATTGAAGAAATTGAAGGAAAAACCAAATCACTTTCTATGTCCGTAGTGGAACAAGAGGAGAAACCATCTACATCCAATCAAACCGCAGATCCTTCCATATCAACCTCATCACTCATCGAGATGGATGATGATGATTTTGCCATGTTTGTGAAAAGATTTCAAAAATTTAGAAAATCCTCAAAACCTTTCACAAAATCATTTTTAAAAGGCAAACCTCCTGCAACATTTTTAGAGTTTCATGAGATACAAAGAAAAAGAGTGACCTAGTTTGCTACAAGCTGTAGGAAACTGGCCACTTTGCATCCGAGTGTCCACGGCTAAGTATGAATATATGAAAAAGAAAACCGCTCCTGCGAAATTTTCTCATCGCAAGGGAATGGTTCTTTGAGGAGGAAGAGAATTCCAAGGAATTAGCAACTTGGATTGAAACAGATTCGATGATGGAAGTGATGATGAAACCGAAGAGGTTAATCTCGCAGTTAGTTTCGAGACGCTTAGATGATTCAGATTACGAGTCAAACGAGTTGCAAGATATAGAAGAAGAAGAGGTTTTCCTGAAAACTTCCAAATTATAAATTGGATGATGATATCAAACTTACTCCTAGCGTTAAGATAGGAAATTGCTCGTATTCACGTCTCATTTTCTCATTTAAAAATGCTCCACCTTCAAAAGCAATTTCAAAGAAAATTTTGAAAAAGGTGGGAAGAGGTTTCTCCCATGGAACATGAAAGGATGTTCAAGGAAGCTGAAATGGTGATCCATCAATTCTCTAATCTTAAGAAAGCCTTAAGCTTAGCTCATGATGAACTTAATCTACAAGACGGAGAAAACCGTGATGAGGTCTGAAATTTCAAATCTTAAGGACCAAATCAGAAGTATGACTCCTCTTGCTGATCGTAACCGCATCCTTGAAACTAAGGTTGCCGCACTTCAACTCCGGAATGATGACTTGGCAGTAACCCCAGATCAACGATCTCCAAAAGATTATTGATTCGTGGCTCAAGTCTCAATCCACCAAGGATCAAATCATAGACTCCCAAGTTCCCCTGGAATTAAGGAAGGTCTAGGTTTTGGATCCGAGGAAGAGGAGAAGTGTGCATCCTCGATGAAAAGGATGAGGAAATTTTGAAACTAACTAAAGAAATTCCTAAGGGGAAGCATGCTAAAGGCAAGGGTAAAGGACAACAAATTAATTATGTCTACCAAAAGGGAAGCAATATGGGAAGAACTCTCGAGATGAAGACAAAGGATTACGAGAGTGTAGCTTCGAGGAAATGGCTTATGGAATTGGTCGAATCCCCTGCTCCAACCGCCACGGTGGAAAAGGCGGTTACGGCAATTCCAGTCGACCGCGCCTCTTCTTCGACCGCTCCTCCCGCCTTCAAAAGCGGTGAATAGCATTCCCAGAAAATACGTGGTCAAACTAAAGCCGGTTCCTTTTGTCCCAGCTACAACCGCTCCTCCCAAACCGCATGCAACTCCTAAGAAGAGTAAGGAGTTAGTAAAACCTCATGAAGCTTGTAGCTTTTATAAATGTTCTGTGTGTGATGGTTTAGGTCACAAGGCTGCAGAATGCCTTTTGCGGTTCACATCCAATGCCAGGAAGAGTAAACCTCCTTCTGTCAAACAGGTGTGGGTCGTGAAGGGTTGCTAACTTCAGGACCCAAGGAATAAAGGGGGACCTCGTTCTTAATGTTTACATTTCAGGTCCTCTGCTTCATGGCTGGTCACTCCAAGGATAATGAATGGTATCTTGACAGTGGCTGCTCAAGACATATGTTTGGAGATAGATCATTACTTGAAGATGTCATTGAAGCAAGTGGTCCGTCTGTAACCTTTGGTGACAACAACAAAGGCAAGACCATTGGATATGGTGTTATAAGGAGAGGAAACCTAACCATTGAGAAGGTTTCTCTTGTTGAAGGACTCAAGCACAACCTCCTTTCAATTTCTCAATTCTGCGACAAAGGAATGCTTTGCAACTTCACGTCATCAAACTGCTTTATCAAAGATAGCATTTTCGGCGTCACCCTACTCACAGGGATTCGTAAGAGTAATATTTACATTATTGATTTAGATTCTGCATGTAGTATTACTAATCTCTGTTTTGTAGCTAAGAATGTGAACGAAAATAGTTGGCTTTGGCACAAGAGGTTGAGCCACTTGAACTTCAAGTATCTTGCAAAGATTGGTAGGGAAAACCTCGTTCGTAGTTTACCCAAAGTGGCTGACCACCATCCAGAGAAATGCAGTGCATGCCAGCTTGGTAGCGGCACGCGTCGTCTTTCACCAGCAAGACCGCTCCATCAACTTCAAGATGCTTACAACTGCTTCACATAGATCTGTTTGGACCCGTAACCACTGTCAGCATTGGAGGAAATAGATATACCTTAGTGGTGGTGGATGATTATTCAAGATATACGTGGGTTGAGATGATGATTTCCAAAGATGATTGCTATGATATTCTCACCGCACTTTTTAGACGGCTCCAAACTCAAAAAGAGGACGACATCGTTAGTGTTCGATCAGATAATGGAACAGAATTCAAGAACAACGGTGTTGCTCAGTATTGTGATGACCATGAGATTGATCACAATTTCTCCGCTGCTGGTGTTCCACAACAAAATGGGGTTGTGGAAAGGAAGAATAGGACGTTGATTAAGGCTGGAAAGACAATGATATCTGAAGCGAAGCTACCTCAGTATTTTTGGGCTGAAGCAATCAATACAGCATGCTTCACTCAGAATCGCTCCCTCATCAACAAAACCTATAACAAGACTCCCAATAAGCTTTGGCGAGGAAGAACCCCCAACATTGCATTCTTCAAGATCTTTGGATGCAAATGCTTTGTCCTCTACAACGGAAGAGAAAATAGAGGTAAATTCGGAGCCAAGGCCGACGAAGGTATTTTTGTTGGGTATGCTAAACATTCAAAAGCTTTTCGTGTTTTCCATAAAACTAGCTTAAAAATAGTTGAGTCTGTCCATGTTACTTTTGATGAGCATTCTCTCCTTGAGCCACATTTGGCTCCAAATGTTGCTGATGATTTTGTTGAGCATAATGAAACAGGTGAACCTTCTAGAACCGCACCTGAACCTCAACCGCAAAATCCAGCACCCTCAACTGAAATTCCCTCAAACTGCACCTGAAGTTCCTACTCCAGATGCAACTCCTAGGGAAGATGAAGTTGAAAATTCCCCTATCCAGCTTATAGAACCTCTTCGTCAACTTACCTTCCATGACTTCGCTGAAGGATCTAACGATGTTCCAATTAAAGATCTTCAGCAAACCTCAGTCCAACCGGACTTACCCCCAGAGGTTCGTGAAGTCGCGGTCACCCCCCTCACAAATGTGATTGGTGATGCATTTCCGGAGTTCAAACAAGGAGATCGAACTATGATGAGCATACTTCTTTATTGTCTCAAGTTGAACCCAAGAAGATTGATGAAGCACTCCAAGATTCCAGTTGGGTCGTTGCTATGCAAGAAGAACTAAACCAGTTTGAAAGATGCAAGGTCTGGACTTTAGTGCCTAGACCTCAGGATCATGGAGTGATAGGAACTAAGTGGGTATTTAGGAATAAGATGGATGAGAATGGAAGCATCACTAGGAATAAAGCAAGGTTGGTTGCACAAGGATATAGGCAAGAAGAAGGAATCGATTATGATGAAACCTTTGCTCCAGTTGCAAGATTGGAAGCTATCAGAATCTTCTTAGCCTACGCCTTTTTCAAGCGTTTCAAGTTATATCAAATGGACGTGAAGAGTGCTTTCCTCAACGGTGAACTGCAAGAGACCGTGTATGTTGCCCAACCGCCTGGATTTGAAGACTCCAAATTTCCCAATCATGTCTACAAACTCCAGAAAGCTTTGTATGGACTTAAGCAAGCTCCAAGGGCATGGTATGAGACTCTTTCTAAATTTTTACTAGAAAAAGGTTTTAAACGTGGTAAAATCGATACAACTCTTTTTATTGTCAAATATAATGAGCATACTTTACTTGTTCAAATTTATGTCGATGATATTATTTTTGGTTCTACTAACGAGTTACTTTGTAAGCGTTTCGAAAAGCTAATGAAAAGCAAGTTTGAGATGAGCATGATGGAAGAATTAACATTCTTCCTCGGGCTTCAAATCAAGCAATGCGAAGAAGGTATTTTCCTCAGTCAAGCCAAATACACCAAGGAGTTGATAAAGAAGTTTGGATTAGAAAATGCTAAAGCATATGATACTCCTATGGCCATGGGCAATAAGCTAGATAAAGATCTCAAAGGTAAGAAAGTTGATCAGACTTTATATCGAGGTATGATCGGCTCATTACTTTACTTAACTGCTAGTAGGCCCGATATCATATTTAGTGTCTGTGTATGTGCACGCTATCAAGCAGATCCTAGAGAAGCACATCTTATTGCAGTCAAGCGCATAATCCGCTATTTATCTGGAACCACTAACCTTGGACTTTGGTATTTCAAAGATTCGAACTTCGATCTTGTAGGTTATTCAGATGCAGATTATGCAGCTTGTACTATTGATAGGAAAAGCACTAGTGGTACTTGTCATTTCCTCGGGAATAGACTAGTTGCTTGGGCCAGCAAGAAGCAATCATCAGTTTCAGTGTCAACCACAGAGGGAGTGAGTACATTCTTTGGCCGGTAGTTATTCTTTGTCAAATCCTTTGGATGAAGCATCAGTTGGTAGACTATGGAATCCATGAAGGAAATTGCCCCATCATGTGTGACAACACTTCAACTATTTCAGTCTCCAACAACCCTGTCATGCATTCCAAGACCAAGCATATTGATATCAAGTATCATTTCCTCAAAGATCATGTGGAGAAGAGGAATATCCATTTAGAGTACGTGGGGACAGACAACCAGATTGCTGATATCCTCACTAAGGCTCTTGACTCCAAGATGTTTTCCTTCCTTAGAGGAGAAATGGGTATGCTTGAACTTAAATGAATCCATTCTTTTATTAGCTAACTTGTGTGTTAAGTATAGTTTCAAATCCCTTGTTGTTGAACCGCGTGTACCAAACCGCAAGTATGTCCAACCGCCCTGCAGACAACCGCTTCATTCCAACCGCATGCTGCAGCTCAACCGCTTGGACCTCAACCGCGTTTCAACTTGGAGTAATTTCTAATTTTTGCTTATGTTTATTTAAAAAAAAAACTATTCAAATTCCTTTTATTTATTTTTCAGTCCTTATTTTTTTCATTAAGGGTTTATTTGCAAATATTTTCCCACAAAATTTTAAAATTTGAATGCATTTAATGCAAAGGGAACATTAGCAATTAATGGCCTTCATGTCAGCCGTCATAGGTTGATGTGTTGAAGCTGAAAGGGTGCAAGTTCGCAATGATTCACTGAGTTGGTGAGTTAATCTGTCCTTTCACCTGCCAAACCCTAAACCCTTTCCTATAAATAGAAGACATACCTTACCTTTTCAAACTTTCTCAACTGTCTTCTCTCTGGCACCGTACCTTCTGTCAGAATTTCACCAAACATTCTTCAAAACTTCATAAAATCTCTAAGTTTTTCTTCTTCAATGGAACCCAAACCTATCGAAGACATGGTATGATTTCTTAAACCTTTATATCTTAACTTTCTGCAAATAATACATGTTTATTTGATTTATCTGCCATTGATGAACACTTCCAAGGTTCGAACAACCTAAACTGATTTTTGCTCATATGTTCTTCATTTCTTGATCATTTTGCATGAAATTAGTTAGGTTATGTTCGGATTATGTCTATGATTCAGTTTATCAACTTTATTTCATGATCAACACACATCTTGAGCACTGATTTTGAATTTTAAACTTCTTAAGTTTCGAAACCCATTTCTGTATTTTTGCATTTTCTGGGTGATTCTGAGTAAAGTAGATATTTTTATTGTTATATTGTTAATCTACGTCTCAATGTGATCATTTTGACATGTTATTTGTTCATTTTGGTTAACATTCTTCAAATCTCTGTTCTTGATGTTCTTCGTGTTGTTCATGCACTCATGTAACTGTTCATCTCCATTTTCAGATTTTTTTCTTATGTTTTGGTTTAACCTAACTTTCAATCTTGTTTTTCCTAACTTAGAAATTTTTTGGAAATTTTGGATTTTATTTGCATGTTTGAACCGCATCACTAAAAACCGCATGCTACTTTGAAACCGCGTATCTTAAATTGCTTACCTTTGTGTTTCAAATCGCATGTGTTTTGGTCAATCAACCGCACTCTAAGAACCGCATGCCATTTTTCAAAACCGCATACATATTCTTTTGAAAACCGCATGCTAAAAATTACTTAAGTGTTACTAAGTATATAGGCTGGACACCATAAATTTCCTCTATAAGCACCGCTTGCAGTGTGGGATAATTTTGGATTACAATGCCACGTACTAAGTAAATATACTTTTGTATTTTTCCTACTTGTTTACCTACCTGTGTTCACAGTTTCCTTGAGGTTTGGAAATTATCATTTCCAAAACCGCACTATTGCCAACCGCATGTGTGCACCAAACCGCTTGTGAACTGTGATGTTATTAAATTGTTCTAACTTGTGTGTTTTCTTTGTAGAATACCAAGTATTTCTTACCAGGGTGGGAGATAAATGAACCAGATCTGCGGTCTGATGCTCTTGGAAGGGAGTTGATCAGGAAGATGCAAGCTTCAGGAATCCTTCCCTTGTTCAACAAACAGCAAACCTATACCATCCCTCTATTCATTGATCAGTTCTATCAAACCGCAAAGCGTGGAGAGACTGAGCTATCTGATGGAACCAAGATCCCCAACTTAGTGAGAGTTGTAGAAGGATTCAAAGTCTCCATTGACTACTTGGATATCAGAGGCACCTATGATTTCCATGTGTCCAATGCTCCAGTTGAAGTATCCCAGGAAGTCCAAGATGCTACTTGCTCCACCCTTACTGGTAAACTGGATTCCTTGTCTGGCTACTACAAGAAGATACCAAGGAGAGATTTTGGAGAGCTGATGAGCCATCTATGTTATCTAGTTGGGAAGTCTGTATGTGGGAAGACTGGGAACCACAACAACTTCACCTCTCACCAGTGGCAGTATTGTTGTGCAATCTATAATGGAATGAAGCTCCACTGGCCTAAGATATTGATGAGAGAACTGGCCAGCAGTATTGATGCTTACCAGTTGAAAACCAAAGATGTGCATACCAGATGGAGACCCTTTTGAAGATTGCTAACCGCCATCTTTGGCAACTATCAGCATTTGGAGGAGTTGAGGATCTCTACTCCAGAATTATCTATTCACTGGAGAGTTGAAGAATCTTTTGGGCTCAAGGCTTGCCACTCTTTCAGATTCTCATTTGGCAATGATGACTACAGAGCCCTCTATGATGCTGATACCTTTCAACCCAAGGAGCATTTTGTGGAAATGACTCCTGCAACTGCAGTGACTGATTTGGGTAAGGCTATGAAGAAGGTATCAAGGAAAAGAAAAACTCCTGCAGAACCGCTCCCCAAGCCTACCAGAACCGCACCAATCCAACCGCGTGGTTCATCTGGTGCAGACCCCAGTAAGAAGAAGCAAAGAAAGGAAAATGAAAAGATGACTCTTCAAGATGAAGTGATTAAAGAAGAAGAAGAAGAGGAGGATGCCACTATTCCTCCCTTGATTGCTAGAGCAAAGAAGGCCAAACTTACTCAGGAGACTTTGGCTAAAATGACTGATGAGGAACTAACCATCTACTACAAGGCAGAAATTGAGAGAATAGAGAAAGAAAGAGCTGAAAAGGATGCTACCAAAGGAAAATCCAAGGAACCCATTCCTCAACCGCCCCAAACCCAACCGCTTACTCATTCTCCTGCTCAATCTCCTATCCATTCCCATCATTCATCCCCTGCCAAATCCACTACACCTGAACCGCCTTCTCCTCCTCAACCGCAAAGAGCAACAACCGCTCAGAGGGAGAAACCAAAAAGACTTAAACAATTGGCCCAGAAGAAAACCCCAACCAAAGGCCCCAAGCGTTTTCTTCACCGTGTTTCCAAGCAACCTACTCCTTCTCCTCCTTCTTCCCATTCATCTTCTCATTCCACTTCTCATACACCATCCAAATCCCCTTCAAATTCTCATTCTTCTTCTAGCCAAAATAGAACCCCAACTCCCTCACCTCAACATTCCAACCGCTCAAAGTCCCCTCCTCATTCAAACCGCGCTCAATCACCTCCTTACTCTCATCACACCCCAGCCATCTCCATTTCCAATCTAAACCGCGATAGAACCCCATCCCCTAACCGCGTCAATTTACCTCCTCCTCCTCCTGAAATTTCTCCAAACCACGTTTATACTCCACCCCCTCAAAATTCCCCTCAACAGAAATCCCCTTCTGTTGAACTTCACACCACCAGTTCCTCCTCAAATTCCAACCCCATCACTTCTGGAATTCCTACTTCTAACATTCCACCTCCTCCAACCTCACCACTTTCAACCTCACCAATTCCTACCATCCCAATTTCAACCGCACCAACTACTTTACCCCCAAACACTTCCTATACCTCCCTCAACCGCTTCACCTTTCACAGTCCCTACCAGCCGCCTTTTCCAAACCCTTCTAAACCCTCTATCTCAAACCGCCCCTCCAACTCAGTCTCAACCGCCTCCTTCAATTACCCAAATTCCATCCATTCCAACCGCTCCTTCTGACTACCTTCAAATTCTTTCCACCCTCTAACTGATTCAATCACAGTTGGTTGTAAACCAAGTGCATATGCTAAAGCTCACTGAATCCAACATTGCCCTGGCTGCCTCCAATTCATCCCTTGAAGCCTCCAACCGCTCTCTGCATGCCAAGGTTGATTCTCAAACCGCTGAAATGGCAATCTTAAAGTCCCAATCACTACTAGAAACAGGCCTTTTACCGATGGAAATTTCCGTCGGTAAATCCGCTTATCCGTCGGTAAATCGTTATTACCGACGGAATGAGTCCGTCGGGTTCCGTCGGAAATAATTGGTTGGTAATACCGACGGACAAATTCCGCCGGTATTTCAGGCGGATTGTCCGCCGGAAAATCTAAAATTCCGCCGGAAAACGTCCGTCGGAATTGAGTTACGCCGGCCGGTTAACCGGAGCAATAGCCGGAGGTTACCGATGGAAATATCCGTCGGTAAATATTAAAAAAATAAATAAATAAAACCCATTACCGACGGTTATAACCGTCGGTAAACATAAAATTTACCGTCAGATATGCCCGTCGGAAATGCGGGCAGCCAAACGGATATATCCGTCGGTAATGAGTTTTATTATTTAATTTTTTATTATTTTCCGACGGATATTTCCGCCGGAAATTAGAATTATTTATTTTTTTGATTAATTTACCGACGGAAATATCCGTCGGTAAACTGGCCAGATTTAAAAAAAAAATTATATTTTATTATTAAACCACCTGTAAACCTGTCAAACATGTTTTAAACAAATCCCAACATAAAATAAACACAAACAAAGGGAAAAGGGGTAATGGGAAAGGGAAAATATTTTGTTAGAACATCAAATAAAGTGAAACTGTATCAAACAACCTAAAGCGAAAGGGAAAAGGGGAAAGGGGAAAAGGGGAAAAGGAAATTGTTTCGCTTGGGGAAAAGGGAAGGGAAAGGGAAAGGGAAACAAAATATATTTGTTTACATTACATGCCAGCCAAATAAAATGAATGTCAATCAACCACGACCCCGACCACGAGCGCTGCCGCTACCGCTACCATCGCCACTACCACCGCCACTTCGCCTAAGGTATTGATCGACTGAGTCATCAGAAGCGTTACCACTATTACGTGGCCGCGGGCCGCGTGGCTGTGATTGCAAATTCATGGTAGCCAAGTATTGTTGCATGCGCTGCTCAAGCTGTTGCTCCAATATACTCTTCACCTGGGCCTCCACCTGGGTATGCATCTGGGTCTGTATCTAGGTCTGCACTCGGGCCTCCACCTGGCTCTGGATCTGCTCCACTCGCCTCTCAACCTCTCTGTTGACCCGATCATCAAACGCTTCTTGATCCACATGATGACTGCCGCCGGAGGAAGAAGATGAAAAGTATTGCGTAGTAGGGCTGCGGAATGGCATGTTAAAATACCCCGCACCATGTCCTCCGAATCCAGGCAAGCGGTCTCCCTTTGGTTGCTTGTCT
Organism: Adenophora triphylla var. japonica; assembly: GCA_022495995.1. NCBI lineage: Eukaryota > Viridiplantae > Streptophyta > Magnoliopsida > Asterales > Campanulaceae > Adenophora > Adenophora triphylla. The sequence goes on from JAFEMH010005936.1 coordinate 12,570, forward strand.
CGGAGGACAATGGCCGCCCAAAGCTTTTCACGAAAGGCGGGCCGCTCGGTGCTCTCAGGAGCCAAACTTCCTTCTTCAATAGCCTCCTAACGAGCCCGCCTATCATACTCTTCTTGAAAAAAAAATACATTATATTTCTTTAACTAAATAATTTATTATTTACTAATAGAAAATATATAATTTACTAATAGAAAATACTATTAACACTTACAAAAATGGTCTGGTAATAAGGATTGACCCATTGTGGTCCTGAGCCATCAGCAGCCTCCGTAGTATTTGTAGCCAGAAACACAGCAGCAGCATCAGCCTCATCATCTCCGTGTTTCTTACGCTTAACATATAAAAAAATTAAAACTTTAAAAAGCCTATCAAATAATAACAATATATGAATCAAATAAAGTATTGCTTAATTTACAAACGGATAATAAATGAAGTAAGTTTACCATTCTGGACCAAGTCTCGCTGAAGTTAATTGATCCTCCAGTCTGCACACTCCCCCGCCCCTCTTGTGAGTTCCTATTCTTCTTTGCAATTTCTGAACTTTTTTGAAATTTCTCACTGTTCCAATACTCTTCCCACTGCTCCCACGCACTAGTGGAGAAATTAGCTGGAGGCAAACCATCATTTAGCCACTTTCTTTTCATGTCGTACACTTTCCCAGCGTACCGCTTAGCAACCAATTTCTTGAAAGCCGCCTCGATTTGAACGTCGGTAAACCCAGGGCATGAATATATGTGCTACAAAAATAGTAAAAGTAGTTAAATAAACAAGGGAATAGTCTACAAACTTTACAAAGGAAAGAGAATTAAGAAATTTTACCCGAAACTGGCTATACCAGATAGCGTACACCTCTTTTGATATTGACTTCGGGGTGGGATAAAATCCCTCAAAATTATACCCGCTGAATAAATCCCCAAACCATCTAGCGGGATCTTGACAACCACCATGTATAAACCTATAAGATATTAATTGAAAAACAATATATCAATATATATACAAATAAAAAGACAATAATAAAATGTAAACATTATATATATGACATTTACAATTAAATAATACTTACTGGCCACTGGGAGAGATAGATATTTCCATTTTTCCATCCTCATTAATAATTGCGTCCAAGTTAACCCGTCCGGATGGTTCACTAACTGGAACACTAGAGCTTACATTACCTTGACTGCTCAAATCATCATCACTACGTCCTGAACCAGACGTAGAGCCCCTCCCTCCAGTCCTTGGAGAAACAAGACGATGGACAAAACCCGCAACCTTGCCTCTCTTTGAACGATTGCCACCTCGACCCGACATATCTAAACTAGTATATAATATATACAAATAAAAACAATATATGAATATATATACAAATAAAAAGACACTTCATTTAGGATGTGAATAATTTTAAATATTAATATTTAATTCTTTGTTGTTAAGTATATCATTCTCTAGGGTGAAAGGACAATTCATGTCCATTAGGTTTAGAATTGGGGTCGGCTTCTATCCCATCCCGAAATACACGTATGAATTGCAAATATCACTTTGTCTACTTGCTTTATAATCGAAAATCAAGCAATTTTAATAGACAATAATGATATTTACAAATCATATAATCGTGCATAATTTTTATTTTTATTCATTACCATAACATGCATAATTTTGATCAATAAACAAGATGAGAGTCGTTATCATCCACAACAATCAAAACCCTATCTCGCCTTAGACCAAGAAAGACAGCAAACAAGTTCTCATTTGTTTGAGCAAAGGATTTTCTGCTTAATATAGGTTTTTTCGGTTTATTTGTCCTCCTCTCTAAGGATCTCAAACATCACGGCCATGTTCTTGTCGGTCTGTTTTACTCTTCCTTTGGTGGTATACGGTCACAAGTAAAAACAAGGTAACAGTATAACACCGAAGAGAAAAGCAGAGCTTCCTCCAATTTTTCAATCTCCACCTTCCATTTACCCAAGATCTCGATTGCGGAATCTTCCTCATGAGCTTGAAAGGCGGCGGTGTTGCCTCAATCTCACGGTTGCTTTGCATGTTTTGCGAAGCAACCATGAGATTGAGAGCAACACCGCCGCCTTTCATGCTCATGAGGAAGATTCTGCAATCGATCTTGGGTAAATGGAAGGTGGAGATTAAAAAATTGGAGGAAAGTTCTGTTTTCTCTTCACCGGTGTTATACTCGTTACCTTGTTTTTACTTGTGACCGTATACCACCAGTAAGAGAAAACAGACACTGACAAGAACATGGCTGTGATGTTTCAGATCCTTAGAGAGAAGAGGACAGTGAAACTGGAAAAACTCTTATTAAACAGAAAATCCTTTGCTCAAACAATGAGAACTTATTTGCTCTATCTTTTGATCAAAGATGGACGGATTTTGATAGCCGTGTGTGAGAAAGGCTCTCATCTTATTTATATATATACATATATATGTATATTTTTATTTTTATTTTTATTTTTTTTTATTTTTTTTTATTATTATTATTATTATTATTATTATTATTATTATTATTATTATTATTATTATTTATTATTATTATTATTATTATTATTATTATTATTATTATTTTATTATTATTTATTTTATTTATTTATTTATTTTGTTTTTTTTTATTTTGTTTTTTGTATTTTTTATTTTATTATTTATTTATTATTATTATATATTTTTTTTATTATTATTATTATTTATTATTATTATTATTTTATTATTATTTATTTTATTTTTTATTTATTTTATTTTATTTATTTTTAGTTTTTATTTATTTTATTTATTTTTTATTTCATTTTTTTAGACATTCACCCCCCCTCTCTGTCCCAATATGAATATCCAAAACCTTTTAAAATTTGCTCTCCAAGAGTATATTTGGAACTTTTTTGAACATTCATTTTGGGACGGAGGGTATCATTAAGGGGGAGATCTGTGATGCTAATTAAGAACAAATTATCCATAGAAAACACGAAGCCAAACCTAAAAAGAAAGTAAGGACAAATTATAGACCGAGCTACGAGTTATCCTTCACAAAAGGAAAGATTTTAACAGCTAAACAAAACTCACCCACAAAATCAGCAAGTCTCAGTAGGCAAAAACTATCACATTCAAGATTTCAGTAGAGAAACTACATTAAACATCAATACAAAATCCCTTAATCCCAGCTCAAAATTGAAGTAAACCCCTTTTAATCCAGTCTAAATTAAGTCAATTTGATGCAAATCGCAATCAAAATGACAACATAAGCTTAAAAATCAAGTAAAAACATAACTAATAATGATCAAGTTCAATGAAATATTCTTTTACCCATTCAACCATTTTCCAAAGCTGGTTTAATATACTTACTCCCTCTCCCTAAAATGAGTGTCCTTATTTTACTAATAAAGTTACCAAATTGCTCATATGTGCATTTGTATCCTATAATGTAGACATTAATGGTATATTATGTACATATGCTACTAAAATGGCTTAACTTTCTTAATTTCCTTGAAAACTAGAAAATGGCACTCATTTGGGGGATATAGAGTATACTAATTATACACAATTAATTAATTTTACATACACGGTTAATTATTTTACTAATAAAGTTATCAAATATACTTTCTTAATTTTTTTCAACAATTATACATACACAGTTACCAAATATACTTTCTTAATTTTTTCCAACAATTATACATACACAGTTAAGTAATTTTTTTCAAAATTAGGAAAAGATTTGTAATCAATACTTGAGAGAGAGAAATCCAGTGAGAGAGAGAGAGAAAGAGAGCTTACCGGCGACGGAGACAACGACGGCGAACGGCGGGCTCGGCGGCAACGGCAGAGACTAGGGCTACTGCGAGAGAGAGAGAGAGAGAGAGAGAGAGAGAGAGAAAGCGAGCGAGAGAGAGAAATCGAGTGAGAGAGAGAAAGGGATTGAGAGAGAGAAAGAGAGCTTACCGACCGGCGACGGAGACGGCAACGGCGAACGGCTTCCGCGGAGACGGCGTTTGTTCGCGAATTGCGATGAGAGAGAGAGAGAGAGAGAGAGTGAGAGGGAGAAATCGAGTGAGAGAGGAATTAAGCGATTGAGAATAAACTTACCGAAGACGGCGACGGCAACGGCGAGGCGCTAGGGTTCCGTTCGCGAACTGAGAGAGAGAGGAGAGGGCGTACGTAAAATGAAGGCGTAATTAAGAAATGGGATCTTTTTCATTATATATAGGGCGTCTTTACCGACGGACGTGGCCGTCGGTAATACCGACGGACAGTGTCCGTCGGTAATACCAAGGAATTACCGACGGACATTTTTAAATTACCGACGGACTACACGAAATTTTTTTTAAAAAAATTCCCGATAAAATAAAATTAATTTCCATCGGTATCCGTTTGTTTTCCGTCGGTATTACCGACGGTCTGGGTCCGTCGGTAAATGTCCGTCGGTAAACACCCTGTTTCTAGTAGTGAATTGCTTGATGCCATTAAGGGGGAGAGATCACCTTCTGATGTTGCAAACATTGAAACCGCCCTTAAAACCGCAGCAGAGTCCTCCCTTTTCAAATTCAAAGTTGAACTCCAAGATGCAGTTCTTGCATTCCTAGGAGACTCTGTTAACAAAGATCAACTCAAGGACATCATGCAACAACTTACAACCGCCTTTTGTGATTCTGTTGATAATACAATTGGTAGGTTCAAAACTGAGTTGATGGGAGATATAAGGAACCTAAACTTTCAACCTGCTCAAGCTTCAACCTCAACCGCTCCTTCCCAAGCCGCCCTTGAAGCTTTGGAACTTAAAGTCTTATCTGAGCTGGACTCCCTCAAAGACAGAATTAATGTTGATATCAACATAGTGGGAGACAGTCTCAAGGAGCAGGTAAAATCCTTTGATGATGATATCTCTTTCAGATTTGAGAACCTCAAGGCAGGCTTCAACCTCAAGCTTGACAACTCCATCAAGGAATTGAAGTCCAACCTGAATGTGACTGTTGATCTGGAACCTTTGAGAGATGCTTTATCTACTCAAACTGTGACCATTCAGGATGAGATCTTCACATTCTACAATTCCCTGAAAGCCTGCATTTAAGGATTCACCACAGAGATCAAGGAAAGTGTTGCTGCAAATACAAGATCTGTTGATGCTGTTGGCTCAACCGCTGCTCAATCCGTGACCGCACTTAGAACTGTTGAGACCACCTTGGGAAGACAGTCTGAAGACCTCAGAGCTCTTAGAAGAATCATCAGAGGAGAAAGCTCAGCCTTCAGACCTTCAGGACCGCAAGTGCCAAATCAAGAGGTGAACCAGCGTCATGATCAACCGCGTCAGCACTAGGACCGCTCTTCATTGTAATTCCTTTTCCTTTTTGCTGAACTCTTTTTTTGTTTTGTTGGACCGCACTCTTTGTATTTTTGTCCAACCTCCTTTTTGTTTTTGTAACCTTTGCATTTTGCTTTTCTACCCTTGTAATTGTAACCGCAGTGGTAGTAATGAAAAATGCATCATTGGTTCCAAAACTTTATTCATATCAAACTGCTTGTTTGTAGAACAATGAAACCGCATATGGTTTATAACCTCATTCAAATATTTTCTAACTTAAATTCATATTTTTGAAATGAAGGTTAAACATTCAGTTTAAACCGCACTTTAAACTTAAAACTCATATTTTTAAGTGCACTGAATGCATTTCTATACTTTCCATATTGTAAGTTTTTATCTTTCAGATAGTATAGAAATCTATAGCTTAAGCTAAGTGTGTGCATTGACTTGGGACATGAATTACCATGTTAATTCTTATGGACATGTTTTTACCAAGTACAATGTTTGCTTTAGTTAGTAGGTAATGGCATCAATCAAATAGGGGGAGATTGTTGGGTATGCATGTTTTAACCCTCCTATTTTGTATTAGATTTGATTGATACCATAACCTCCTGTCTATTTTAAGGACTTTAGGACCCTATGTAATGAAGCTTAGACTTCAATTTTTTAGCTAAGTCCATTTTATAGAATAGGTTAAATTTAGGCTTGAAGACTGGCTCAAGACTCATTGGTTGTGAGGTTGCAGTTCCAATCAGAATCAAAATTGCCTCTCAAACCGCACATGCAACCGCATGTATATTTCCCTTGATTCTGCTCCCTGAACCAGCTGCAGTGTAACCGCTTATGAACCGCACCTTTGCAGTTCATCTCCAACCACTCTGTGCAACCTCCTGGTGTAACAAACCGCACTTCATCAACCGCTCCTCACCAACCGCATCCAATGATTGAAGACTTGAAGTGAACCACTTTTTAACCGTTGGAATCCACGTCAGCAATATCAAAAGTCAACCACTAAATCTTGTCACGTGATTCAATGTCAGAGAAGATCTGCAAGGATCTTGAAAAGGTGACAGGTGTCCTAACCTCATTGCTTGTACCGAGCCCCGATCGCCTTTATCTGCAAAGCTGTACCAAAGGACAAAAGTGGATATTATGGACCAATGGAAAAGCATCAAGTACTGTACTTACAACAGCTGTATCCAACGGCTATATTTGAGATGCTTGGGTATAAATACCCCTAATCTTCACCATTTGAAGATTGCTTGAAAAATTGAGAAGTGTTGTGTTCATAGAAGCTGAAGCTCTGCCCAGAAAGTGTTCAAACCTTTGAATCTTCATCTTCATACTTCAAGAAATATTCCCCAGCCCAGAAATCAAGCCTTAACACATTCAAGAATCATTGAGCTCTACATCTCACAGATTTAAAGAGCCTTGATCTTGTTCTCACACACACACCTCACTTGTTTAATCACATAGATTAATCACTTGAGATACACTGGTTATAGTCTTAGGATTTGATCTTCATAGAATAGATTTTATATTTGAGTAACGATCTTTGTATCTTGTAATCTCTCATACTCAATAGTAAAATCACTCTTGAAAATCCAAGACTAACCATCTTGGTAGTGGACGTAGATCGTTTATCGATTGAACCACTCCAAATCACGTGTTCTTATATTTCTGCATTTATATTTCCTGTGATTACTAATTATTTATCTCTATCTCTGTTTGATCTTATTTTAGTTATCCATTATTGTGAAATAGTGTTTGGAGTTAACATTGTCAAAATCACACGTGTTTGTAAAACTGCACTCACCAAAACCGCCAAGCAAAACCGCACTTACAAACCGCCTCTTCAAAACCGCTTTACACTCTATTATTCCGCTGTGCATTTTACATCTTCACTTGCAGCTTATTATCAACTGCAAGAGGATTTTGTAAGCAAGAGGTTTAGTTTTTATAAGAGGGCGAAAAATTTAAAACAGCTATTCACCCCCCCCCCCCTCTAGCTGTATTTTCACCCTTGTTGCCACCTTTGGGACCAACACAAGTAAGTAATCGTTCTCCCTCTCCAATACCTATCCCCTAAATCCTAATTGATTTCGAAAATTCTTAATTGAAAACCCTAATTGAAAACCCAAGAGCCTGTGAGATGTATTTTGAACTTCTTGCTCTTGGAAAGGGATCGCCGGTGGAGGGAAGGTAGAGAGGCTGACTGTGTGCGTGTATGTGAATGTGTGTGTGGGAGGGGAAGGATGGGTTTTAATTTAATATTTTTATAAGCTCTACTTCTTTCAATTTCATGTTCTTCACTTAATTTTGAACTGACCTGCTATGTTTTCACTGTGTATGTGTGTGTGAAAGCGGATGCTGAAAGAACACTTGTGGTTACTTTTGGTTTTGGTTGATAATTGAATGTGTAATAATTTGAAATTAATTTGTGGTTTTTTTAAAGTTGTGATTACAACAAAGGCAAATTAATTTATTTTTTTTAGGATAAGAAATTCTAAAAGTTGTTTTTTGTGTGTTGTTAAATTGCAAAATTTGTTTTATTTTTTGCTTATTTTTATTTAGTATAAAATATTCTTACTTATTAGATTGATAATGACCATATTTTTATTTGTTTGGTTAAAAGTTACATTAAGGGGGCCTTGCCTAAAAAGTTAGCCTAGGGCCACAAATTTTACAGGACCGGTCTGCCTTTGAGTATACGCATATAACATGTAGGCAATGGCGAAGACATCCACACGAATAAAAAATATGGACTCTATGCCTTGAACAGGGGTAGTACAGTAGATAATAACCAAAACACTTCTTATGTGAAACTTAATACCTTAATACCATTTCATTTCAAACGTGAATACAATCATCAAAATCTAAAATAATAAAGCAATTATTTTGCTGCTAAATTAGTCAAGAACATTTCACCTCACTCTTATAATTTTCTAAATTGGAGATAGAGATCCATCAACACGACTAATCTCCACAAAAGCAGCATGATTGTTCGTTTCTGCTCGAACTCTAACATTTCTATTATTGAAATATAACCATAAAAAAATGTAATTTTTATTTTAAAGTAATATGAGAGTGAAAGGGATTGTGAGTGAAATTGATAAATGTGACTCATATTTTATGGGTGTGAGTATAACAAATGTGATATGTGTAATATATAATTAATAAACTTATAACACATTGGATATGAATGAAATATTACAAGTTTCATACATGTGTTATAATAATTGAAAAATAAAACTCTCACTCTCATGTAAATCTCCTTTATCCAAAAAATCAAACATTTACTATTAAAATAGGACAGAGGAACTTCAACAAAATTCAAAATAATATACTGCTTGAGTTTAATGTCAACTTTAAATTGTTATTGCCAAATATATTGTGTAAATAAATTTTTCTTTTAAAAATAAAGGTAACATTGTAAAGACACAAAGCAAATTATTCTCACCTGAAAAAGTCAAATAGTACTCGTGCAAAGCACCAGGCTTCTCTCTAGTGTCAAATAAAACTTGCAACGAGATTAGCCATTATTCCCACCTTTGATACCAGATTCACTCCATCACTTTGTCTCACGCGCCCACTTGTGACGCATACTTTTCCGTACTAACGAATTTATAAAATTTTCTCTACAACACAAAAATTAAAAAATACTATTATAATAAGGACTTTTCTATTGTGTGTCCATGGGCACATGATAAGGATTAAAGATTCTCTTGTAATATGTGTCAAGTATTAATTTGACACACATTATAAGAGAATCTTTAAAAGATTTATTCAAATATTCTCTTGTAATGTGTGTCAAGTATTAATTTGACACACATTACAAGAGAATCTTTAATCCTTATCATGTGCCCATGGGCACACAATAGAAAAGTCCTTATAATAAAAGTAAAGATAATTAATGTAAGATGTATTATTAGTATAATAAAAGTAAAGATAATTAATGTAAGATTTGGAAAAAACTAAAGGTTCACCTCCCCGTAATTTCAAAGTCTCGTGACTTCCCAATGGTCAAATTGTCCAAACAAACCAAGAAAGGACCTTTTGTGCATTGAAAATATCGAAAGGACTCTGCAAGAATGACACAAATCGAAAGTAACAAAGACCAAGGGCAAACTTTCGGAGGTCATAACTTCTTCATACGGACTACGATTGAGACGTGTCATATATGGTTGAAAAGCTCTCGACGAGTACTATTCAATGACACAAAAATCGAAAAATATCAGATTACCCCTTGGTCCGTGAGGACCTATATGCAAGATTGCTTACTCATGTGGACTTCCTTGTCAACACGCCAACGACACAAAAGTCAAGACAATGATGACAAATCTGACATACTTGAGTGGTCCGTGCGGACCTGTTTGTCCAAAATTTGGGCCTATAAATACAGCCCTCCACCAGCTCAAAAACACACACCAAAACTTCCTCCAACCTTCCTGCAACCTTCCCCAGCCATTTCGAGGCATCCCGAACCATCCCAAGGCGTCCCGAAGCCATCCCGAGGCAATCCCGATCGACCCCCCGACGTCCCAAAAACCCTATTCATCCTCAATCAACCTACATCCACTGACCAAACTCCAAAACAACTAAAAAATGGTCAAAATCCGTGAGTTCAAACGAGTACAAAATGAGAGTTAATTATAGGAGGTTCTGCTCGAGTGAGTGCAGAATTTCTCTCCTCTTCAAACCACCACAAATCAACCACATTTCCCCGAGGAGATAGAAAGAAACCAACATGGGTAAAATCTCCTTCTGAATCAACTGCTTTAATTTCCAAGTCTTTAAATATTTCTGTTTAAATACATCATTTGTAATGTAGACATTATTTTTAAATGCTTTTTTAAAACACACACACACACACACAACTTTCAAAGAAAAGCGTACAGAAAGACTCATAAAAATGAGGCGACTCGGGTGAGCACAAAAATCTCTTCCCGAGGCGAACCTGATCTCCGAACTAAAAAATTTCATCACACAACGAAAAAGCATTTTTTCAATGTTTTGGGCATAATCAAAACGGCGTGGCGATTCTACTTTTTCAAACAAGGAAAACCGTCTGCATTTCGTATTGGGTAATTTCAATAATACAATCAGACAGTTGATCTCAAATGGAATTATCACTGTTGACTATGTGAATTCAAAGGATAATCTAGCGGATCCGCTTACAAAAGGTATAAACTGAGATCAATTGTTTAAGTTGTTAGGAGGAATGGGTTTAAATGTCACAACAAAATAACTTTCTTAGCAGACACTCAATGTTGAGAATTGGAGATCCCAAGACCTTGGTTCAAAGAGACAACTAAGTTTTGAGATTTCAATAGAAACACTTATTGTTGGGTTTTGGGGTTACAAACGCAGCGAAAGATTTAACTTTAACTTCAAAATCCTAGCCCTAAGATCTGTCTAGCATGAAAAGATTAGAAATTAATATGAGATAGAATTTACGTACCTTGAATGCGATGAAGTTTAACTTGAATTCGAATCTCAAAACGAATATCAAAACTGTTGATGAAGGTTTTGATCTTCTTCTTGTTCTTCAATGTGATGAATTGATCCAAGCCTTAGGTGATAACGTAACCACCCTCTAATGGTAATCCACACGCGAACAAACCAAGAACACCTTCTTGTTGGATTGCTAGATGATCCTCTTGATTATTGAAACACTTTTCAATAATCTATGGCTGATTTATTGAATTGAATCTAGGATGTTTTAGTCTTTGATTCTCAATCAAAATCAAGGAATTTGTGTTTCCAAAGGCCCTAAATTCGTATGTGACTGCTGGGGAAAAATGACCTATTTATACTTTGTAAATAGCCCTAACAATTAGGGAGAAAAGTCCTTTTTTGAAGCAAAAATGAATTGCTGAAACGGGACATGGGCGGTCGCCCACCAAGGTTTGGGCGGTCGCCCAATTGTACATCGCTTAATCCTTCTTCGAAAATCCCACATGGGAGGTCGCCCATATGGGGCTAGGCGATCGCCCACTTGTACAGTCCCCAATGCACTATTTGCGAATCCCACTTGAGCGGTCACCCTTATTCACTTGAGCGGTCGCCCAAGTCAACGGTTGACTTGTGGGCGGTCGCCCATGGTGAACCTCGGCAGTCGTCCATGTGTCCAGAATCCATAATTTTAGCCCGAATCAAATTCGTTCTTTGTGTGTGACCCAAAAGGAATTATATCATGTTGGTAGTGAGTCGAAACATCGACCTCACAAGACATAAGTGACTTCTAGCAAATCATTATGTCCACCCAATTAATATAACATCAAGACTTGATTCCTCAATAGATCCAATGTTATAATCCCTTTGTCCATGATGTCCAATTGAACATGAGTCATGGTCTATGTCAACTCATTCCGTTCAATGCTTTTTCGATCCCGAATATGTTGATAATGCAAATGTATTTGATCTCTATCAAATCACTTGAGTGCGGCCACACATTTCATCAACATCATTCATCGAGGGGCCCAAGCAAACATCTCTCTTCATAAGAGGGACAAATCCCATCTTGACTTATCATTCTTCCCTACATGATTCCAATCGTGCTAACATAGCCCTTATTGCTATCCGATTAAAGACAGTGTTAGACTATATTAAACACGATCTTCGTCATGTGGAAGACGATGATAATCTCAGGTACAAGGATTCAATAACACGGCTATCATGAGTTTATTCATGACACATATGACTATTGACCATGTCATAAATCTCATCGGTAGGTCATGTCCAATACTTGTTCTCTAGCAAGTATCCATAAGTGTAATGTGCATCATATGCATATAATCATCTCCATGATTATCCACTACCAACTTATACTAGTTGTTCTCAACAAATAGGGACGCAGTTCAATATAATAAACATGCAAAACATATAATGAACCAAATAATACTTTCTCTATAATAAATGATAAAGATGATTACATAGTGATTTAGATAATAAGTCAAATATAACTAAACGCCTAGGGCACTACACCAACAATTATAACATGTTTCATACTAATTCATATAACATTCAAGTGTATGTGCCTACAACAGTGGTAAATGTAAGTTATTTAACTTTTAATGATTCTTATACCTACGTGGTGGAGTAGCATGATACTATTTATAGGAGATCATTTATATAAGTGAGAAGTAATAAGTTTCGATTCTAAATGGAACACTTATGAATGAGATACGGTCCAATGTCAAAATAGACAAAAACGTGAGAACAAAAAGTATTAAAATTATTATTGTGTATTGTATTAGTATACACTCATCAGTCAATTGATTAAAATCATCAAGCTACTAAATGACTAATATATCCGATAATATCTTGCTAAGAAAGGTTTAATGCCACAAGCTACCGATCATGATGCAATAATAGTTCAGCAAAATTTCTGAACGATTTGCATACATGCACGCATTAATTGTCATTCATGTGTGGGATTGTTGGATTTTGGTTTCAAATATTGGATTTGACCAAAAATTAAATTAAATTAAATGTAATTTCATTTTATTTTATGTAAATGAAAATAAATTGCATATTTGTAATCTACATTTGGAGTAGATTAATGTGATGTATTTATTTTATCAAAACCAAATTGTGATAAATGAGAAATTAATACTCAAACTATGCAATTGTGAATACGAAAAGTCATATCCCACATTGACTAGAAAGCAAAAAGTAGAAGAGTTTATAAACTCATAAACTTCAAACAGGTAACAATCAAGTGTTATCTACGTAACATTAAACCTATTGGTCAATTAGATCAACTATGCAAATAGTGACCAAATTTTGCCAGTTTTGTACTAGCTCAAATTCGAACCACGAGGATGTTGCCCGAGCTTGCAATTGACACTTTAGGGCACAATTTGCACTTCAGATCGTCGCTAGTGTGGGGCAAATTCTTCTTATACACGGAGATTGTGTTTCACAAGATTCGACTTTCGTCTCGATTAATACTTTATTTTTACTTTTATTTCCGTCTCTTCATCTCCTTTTTTTTTTTTTTCCCATTTTTAAGAAATAATTTATTTTGAATTATTTTTGAAATATTTTCAAATAACATTGCTTTTTCCCAAAGTACATCAATTTCGAACCATACAGAAAAACGTTGCCGATGAAAATTTAAATCCACAAGAAATAAATCAAACAATAAATCAAACAAGAAAATCGTGATGGAGCAGCAACGATGATTGAATGCTCATCAGTTGACAATGTTGCACTTCCTTCTAATTTCACCCTGTGGAGCTTTGATCACATCGATATTACCCATACGCACCATTGCAGCTCCAAACTTAGTTGCCCAAACTGAACCATACTTAGCATTGTATTCCACCATCTTTGTAGTTAAAGAGCTGTTGTACAATATCTGATCTGAGGTTAATAATCCATGGCGATACTTCAAATTAACATAATATTTGTTATCCAACCGATTAGGTGTCGAAATATCTAAAGCCACAGTAGGGTTTGAGGCAGTAGCATTAGCAACCAATGGCAGGCCACCACAAATAGTTGTCAAGTAGACCGCATAAGCTGGGTCCAAAGTGGGATCAAGAGGACTAAGTCTGTTTGAGAACGAAGAACAATGAGAAACACCGATAGAATGGGCCCCAGAGAGTGTGACCATATCATCGAGGGACAATTTCTTCCTTGCAAAGTTAGCTTGAAGTTGTTGGGCATTGAAAGATGGAGGAGGTAGATTTTGGGTCACCTCATTGGCATTTGAGACACGACCATCACGACGACCAGCAGGGACTTGATAGTTTATATTTCCAACTTTTAAGGAACTATCGCGAGCTGCAAAGGCAAGAATGTCTGCACATGAGACAGTTTGTGGGCATGCAATCTCGAGTTCAGCCTTTGCTTCATCAATCACCTCAAAGCCTCGTAAGCTGTCTTTATTGGCTGGATGCTCTTTTTCTGATGGTTTTCCTGGGGTCGAGTCTAAAAGAACTGAAGCATCACATCCCTGTAGAAGTAATTACATTATTAATTTATTAAAACAATCAAGTAATATTGCATAATAATTAAGAAAAGGTTACATATTTACCCTGACAAAGCAGTCATGGAAATGCATCCTAATAAGGCCAGCAGCAATGCCTGGATTTTTAGAAACAGCCTTGTTAACAGCTCTTTTAACAATATCCTGAGCAGAAGGACATGAGTAGTCGTAAAAACCGACCCTGGGCGTGGGATAGGCAAATACTGACATTGAAAGAGATAAAATAAGGCAAGTCAAGAATACTGCCACATGGGAATTAAGGCTGTTTGACGTTGCCATTTTCAGATATAAGAAAGGAACTTTAGCTCTGATTTTCAGTGAGTGCATATATTTGGTGATCCTATTCAAGTATTTATAGTTGATTCAATCAGGAAACAAAAACCCCAGAAAATATAATTTTTTTTTTTTTTTTTGTCAAAGAGTTTGATCTTCGGGAGCAAAACGTGTGTAGGTGTAAGCAAGTGGCAATTAACAATCTGGGAGGTTGTATGCACGTTTGGAGTTGAGGCTGACCAGGCTTATGACAATTGAGTTGCAATTTTTTGATCAAGTGAAGTCCTGTGATATCCCAAGTGGGGACATAGATTGTATATCATCAACCCACATCGAAAATATGTGAACTAATTTGATTGTGCTAGATAACCATCCGTAATCCAACCACAACTACACGGCACCAACAGGTCCAACATCATCTTTAGATTTTTGGGTGTGCCTGGGAAAGCCAAGTGGACCCAAGATGCTTGTACGTGGTGATTATGTAGCGGACCATGTTTTCTAGCTTGTATCGTTACAAGGTACGACCTCCAAAATAATAGTGGGCGTTCGTTTTAGGACAAATGGAGTAACTTTTTGCGTTTAAGCTTCCTGGTGTAATATTTTTCTAACTAATTTTGCTTGCCTAAGTTTCTAAAGATACGAATAGTTCCAGTCTATATGTTGTTACCGGAGGTTTGAATATCGTGAGAGGGACTTTCTAATTTCAACGAAATAAGAGTTCCATAAATCTCGATTTTCAGTACAATATTGAAAAGGCATGAAGTTAGAGTCGATCACGGATAGATAGACGGGAATAATTACAAGAACATTGAATTGATGTAAATCGAATGAAACGCAGCGGAAATAAAAGTAACTAATAGGCAAATATCCTGATTCGAATCCACGAGCCAAAATACTTGACCTAATTCGAATCCACAAATTATTAGGGTTTGAACAAGGAATCACCAAATAGGCAAAACCTTCTGCAAGCCAATGAATTGACTTAATAAGAAACTCCTAATAAAATCTTCTGCAAGCTAAAAGCTTATGGAAAAACTCCACAATTGCAAAGCAATCAATTTATTTCTATTAATAAAAAATAGTCTAATTTTCGGATTACAACTTTAAGTCTATTTTATAGTGCCCATAAAACATGAAAATCAAGAAATAACATCCTAAAATAACTCCTAACCTAATAGGTAACCTATTAGGACTTAAAAAGTGGTAAATCTACTCAAAATCTCCTCTAAAATCACCTATAATTGACCTATTAAAATTAATGACGAAAATAAGAAATAAAATATAAACTAAAATAAATTAAATTCTAAAATACTAATTAAAATAGAAAAATAATTAATATATTTGACTTCGTCAAATATCCTTCCTATTCACCCCCTCTTCAAAAGAACTCGTCCCCGAGTTCTCATCCGATGTTTGAAAAGTGCCGTCCCACTTAAAAATATATTTTGAATAAATCTTCTTTTTAAGTACATATTGATGTAAGATGATCTCTTCCAATTCCAGATATAAAATTATTCCATCCATCCCATCCTCCTTGTGTTGATCTTCCACCCCTTCCTCCCCTTGATCAACAATGATCAATAAATCTTCAAAAATAACTTCTTCCTTGTTGTGAACAACACCCAAATTTTCATCAAAAATTGGGGGGTTTTGAACAATCAATATACCAATCTCTTCTTTCTCCTTGAATTCAACTAGGACATTATCAGGTACTATAATATTTGAAGTAATAATATCACCACAAACCTGAACAATGCTCAAATCTTCTTTGAACTCACAAATAACCTCCTCATCAAAAGCTTCTTCTTGAGTTGGAAATTCTTCAATAACAAGGCGACGTTCTTCCTCCTCAAGACGCTTCAATCAATAGCTTGTGCTTTCAAACGCCGAACTTGTTTCAAATAAGAACAAGCTTTGTGCCAAAAAGGTTCAGATTTTTTAAAGCTTTATCCCTATACTCTCTATGCAAATCCACTATAAATTATTTTTCTGACAGAAGTCGGTCGCTTACAAGAAGGGATTCATAATGAAGCAAGAAGTCATGGTGAAAGTTGGTCAAGGTGGTGTCAACCCACGATATCGGGCTGGTCCTCGCGGGAAAAATCTCCACCGTGGTGATCCGATGAGCGGGAATGTTTGAGGCCAGGGTAGCGCCTCCTCAAGATCAACGTCCTAAGATTAGGGCGGATATTTCGGTCTTTAATGGTGAGTTATCTATTGAAGAATTTTTGGATTGGCTTTCGGAGGTTGAAAAATTCTTTCGTTTAATGCGTATTGAAGAAGATAGAAAAGTTCCATATGTCGCTTATAAATTGCGTGGTGGTGCATCTGCATGGTGGGATCAATTGTCTAGACAGAGGATGCGTGAAGGTCAACCTGAAATTCGTTATTGGGACCATATGAAGAGAGAGTTAAGGGATCGTTTTCTTCCACGAGATCATGATCAGGATCTCTATATGAAATTCTTGTCTTGTAAACAGGGTAGTAGAACAGTTGAAGAATATGCTCATGATTTTCATGCACAGTCAGCACGCACTGATTTATATGAAACAGAATCTCAGGTGGTTGATAGGTTTGTTTCGGGTCTTCGGGTGAATATTAAACATCATATAGAATTGTTTACTACCTACTCTTTGAATGAAGCTATTTCTAGGGCGAGAAAGGCTGAAAGATAATTATCGACTTCATATCGTTCTCCGGCCACATTTAAGAGGTTTGGTGATGCTTCTTCTTCGGGTAGCAAGGGCCAATTGTCGGGTGCTAATGTCGATGGGGGTAAGGAGATTTCTCATGTTGCGGGTCCAAAGAGTGATGATGGTAGGAAGGCTACTGCTCCGGCTCCTGCGCAAAACCCACCGGCTCGTCGAAACACCAACACACATAATAATAATCCTTATGCGAAACATTATGGGGATAAATGTTTTAAGTGTAACCAAACAGGGCATATTTCCAGTAATTGTCCGCAACGGAAGGGAGTTAATATGGTGGAGCGTGATGAGTATGATGATGGGGAGAATGAAGAGGATTGCGAGGTGGTCTATATAGATCCTAATGGAGATGCTGACGAGGGGGACGAGCATGAGTCTTATGTGGTCCGGAAGTTTATGTTGACTACTCCTACGAAAGAGGCTAATCCAGAGCGACACAACATTTTTCGCACCAAGGGGAAGGTCAATGATTTTGCGGCTATGATAATCGTTGATAGTGGTAGAAGTGAAAACCTAGTGGCTCGTGTATTGGTGGAGAAATCGAAGCTCGTGGTGCGCAAGCATTCTACTCCTTACACTGTGGGGTGGATTAACAACGTCGGCACTATCAAGGTACATGAGCAATGCCTTCTTCCTTTCTCTATTGGTAGTTATAAGGATGAAGTTTTATGTGATATAGTTGATATGACTGCATGCCATTTATTATTGGGTAGACCTTGGCAATATGATCTTGGTGTTGTGCATAATGGGCGGGAGAATTTTATTCGTTTCACGAAAGATGGGGTTCGTTTTCATTTACATGCTTTGAAAAGTGGTTCTAGTGGAAAACAGAAAGTGAAGCCTATTGTTTCTTTATGTACTGCCAATAAATTTGTTGAGGATATTGTGGATGCTCCTTTTGTATTTGCGGTGGTGCAAAAAGGGGTATTGGGACAGGTTAGTTTGGTCCCTAAATCTTTGCAGTCATTGTTGGATGAGTATCGTGATGTTATGCCTGATGAGCTTCCTGCAGAGTTACCACCCTTGCGTAATATATAACATAATATATATTTGGTGCCAGGTGCTTCTCTGCCTAATCTCCCACATTACAGGATGAGTCCCACGGAACATGAGATTTTGCGTGAACAGGTGGAAGATTTGTTGAAGAAAGGTTATATACAGGAAAGTATGAGTCCATGTGCAGTCCCGGGTCTACTTGTTCCTAAGAAGGATGGTACTTGGCGGATGTGTGTAGATAGTAGGGCAATCAACAAAATTACTGTTAAATATAGGTTTCATATTCCTCGTTTGAATGACATGTTGGATATGCTTAGGGGTTCCAAGTTGTTCTCTAAAATTGATTTGAAGAGTGGTTATCATCAGGTTCGTGTTAGACCGGGGGATGAGTGGAAGACCGCTTTCAAGACTAAAGAGGGGTTGTATGAGTGGTTGGTTATGCCATTCGGGTTGTCGAATGCTCCTAGTACTTTTATGAGACTGATGCACCAAGTGTTGAAACCTTACAATGGTAAATTTTTGGTGGTATATTTTGATGATATTTTGATTTATAGTAGATCGGAGGAGGAGGAGCATATTGAGCATCTTCGGGCGGTTCTGCAAACTCTGAAGGACAATGAATTGTATGTGAATCTCAAAAAGTGCAGTTTTATATGCTTGATCATTTGTTGTTTTTGGGCTATATTGTTTCTGCAGATGGTATTCGGGTGGACGAGGACAAAGTTCGTGCTATTTGTGATTGGCCTACACCAATGATGGTCAGTGAGGTTCGTAGTTTTCATGGCCTTGCAACTTTTTATCGTCATTTTATATGGAATTTTAGTACTATTATGGCTCCAATTACTGAATGCATGAAGAAAGAGAAGTTCTTTTGGAATGATGAGGCTACAGCTAGCTTTGCTTTGATTAAAGAAAAGTTGTCTAGTGTACCTTTGCTTGTTTTGCCTGATTTTTCTAAACCTTTCGAATTGGAGACGGATGCTTCTGTGGTTGGTATAGGGGCTGTTTTGCTTCAAGGCAAGAAACCGGTTGCTTTCATGAGTCAGAAGTTGGAGGAAGCTAAGCGGAAGTGGACTGTTTATGAGCTTGAATTCTACGCGATGGTCCAGGCTATCAAGCATTGGGAACAATATTTATTGCAGCGTGAGTTCATCCTTCATATTGATCATGAGGCCTTGAAGTTCATGAATGGTAAGAAGCCGTTGAATCAAATGCATGATCGTTGGGTTGCTTATTTGCAACAGTTCACTTTTGTTATTAAACACAAGAGTGGACAACATAATAAGGTTGCTGATGCCTTAAGTCGTCGGGTCAATTTATTGGTGACAATGGAGAATGTCGTTGTGGGTTTTGATTTTTTGAAGGATTTGTATGCGAGTGATGAAGATTTTGCTGATGAGTGAGCAAAGTGTAGAGATGGGAATCCTGTTGGGTTGTTTTTCTTGCAGGATGGTTTCTTGTTCCATATGGATAAATTGTGTATTCCGCAGGGTTCTGTTCATGAAAGTCTTATTGCGGAGATACACAAGAATGGGCATTATGGGAGAGACAAAAGAGTGGAGCTCATTGTAAAGAAGTATTATTGGCCACATCTTCGACAGGATACGCACAGATTTGTTCAGAAGTGTATGGTCTGTCAGATCAACAAGGGGCAGTCTCAAAATACGGGTTTGTATACTCCTTTGCCAATTTCGGATGGGCCTTGTGAGGATATTTCTATGGATTTTGTGTTGGGGCTTCCGAGGACGCAGCGTGCTAATGACTCTGTTTTTGTGGTGGTGGATCGCTTCCCTAAGATGGCTCACTTTATTCCATGTAGAAAGACTCATGATGCTTCTCACATTGCGGGTTTGTTTTTTAAAGAGGTTGTTCGTCTATATGGGATCCCGAAGACTATTACTTCCGACATAGATACTAAGTTTCTTAGTCATTTTTGGCGTACTTTGTGGCGTATTTTCCAGACCGATATGCATTTTAGTAGTTCGTTTCACCCGCAGACAGATGGCCAGACGAAGGTGGTGAATAAGACTATGGGTTCTATGATTCGCTGTTTATGTGGGGAATATCCGAAGAAGTGGGATTTGGCCTTATCAACGGCTGAATTTGCTTTTAATAATATGACAAACAGGACGACGAAGAAGACTCCTTTTGAGATTGTGTATCAACGGCCTCCAAAGTATACTCTTGAGTTGATTCCTTTGCCTAGAGTTCCGGGGTATAGCATTGCGGCTGAAAACATGGCAGAGATGATTGATGCGGTTCAGACAGAAGTCAAGAAGAACATTGAAGCGTCGAATGCCAGATATAAGGAGATAGCGGATAAGCGGCGTCGTTTGAAGATATTTAATGTTGATGACATGGTGATGGTTCATTTGCGTAAGGAACGGATTCCTCAAGGAACGTATCACAAGCTTCATCCCAAGAAGATTGGGCCTTGCCGGATATTGAAGAAGATCAATAACAACGCGTATGTTGTCGATTTGCCCGAGGGGTGGAATATTTCTAACACTTTTAATGTTTCGGATTTAGTGGAATTCCACCCAGATGTTCCTCTTTATTTGGATATGGATTCGGGGACGAATCCTTTTGAAGTGGAGGCGAATGATGTCGTGCACTTGGGGTTGTCTCAAGGCGGATCGAGACGGGACAGCAGCCAAGGAAGGAATCTGGAAAACGTGCAGCTGAATTGGAAGGGGCACGACTCGTGCCTGGGAGCACGACTCATGCCAGGAAGCAGCACGAGTGATTTTTTAGCACGCCTCGTACCACGAATGCTAAGGAGAGGGACGACTCGTGATGGAAGTCACGACTCGTGCTGAATGCGGCTACTGAGATTACGTTCGGATTTTATTTCCTTTTTTGACGATTTAATTTTGGTTTTTTTGTCTTTTCCTTTTTCAAGTTGTTTTAGGGTTATGTGGGAGTATTTATAATTGTTTTTAGAGTTGGAAAAACATTAGACCTTTTATCAATTGAATTTCAGTTTGCATCTTGCAAAACCCTTGATAAATTTTATTGGCTTGCAGAAGATCTTCTTTGAAAGTTCTTGTTATCTAAGGAATTGCGATTCCTTGCAGAAGATTTTTGATTTCGATCAAGCCTTGATTACTATTCCACTGCGTTTTACATCATGAATGCCCTACAATCTCATTTACACCAAATATAATACTCCCTCTGTCCCATAAAACATTACCCCTTTTACTATTTTGGACGTCCCACTTTAAAGTCCCACTTTCCTAAAATAAAAAGGAAAAAAAATTTACTATTCTCTCCACTCATTCTCTCTCCTCCCACTCACAACACTTTTCAAATTTACTATTCTCTCCACTCATTCTATCTCCTCCCACTCACAACACATACTTTAATAACATTATTTCTTATTTTTCGTTCTCAATAGTAAAAGGGTAAAGTTCTCCGGGACAGAGGGAGTATACTATAATTTGACATTATAATGTAATCTGCTTTTGAATTTTATTACAAATAAATAAATAAAGTAACTCATTTGAATGACGTTAATTTTTATTACGGTATTGAACCAACTCTCGTCAAATAAATAAAGTAACAATCGTCAAATAAAATAACAATAATTTTAACCCAAATCCTACTCCAATTCCAATCCCTAGCCCGTCCTCATCCCCAACCCAATCCACTCCCTCCGACGATCTCCTTGAAAGCCCTTTCCTCCAACGCCTCATCTATTACCTCTCCACCCCGTATGCCGACGGATCCTCTATCATATCCCGTCACCACTCCCCGATTGCATTTTCCCTTGGCTCTCGAAGCATAATTCTTGCCCTGTTTGTCGGTTTAAGTTGCCGGTTGAGTGCAGTGGGGATTCAAAACGGAGGCAGCGGGAGACGAGTATTTTGAGGTTGGGAGAATTGATGGAGAGTGCCCCGGTGAAGGCTGCTCCGATTAGGGTGTTCTTTAGTGACGGCCAGTTGATGGCTCCAGTGGATTCAGCCGGTGGTGCTGCTGCCGGAATGGTAATTTGGAATGCATTCCTTTCCTTTCCTAGCCTATTTTTGAAAATATAATACTCCCTCCATTCCACACCAACTGATATCAAAATTTTGGACAGACATATTAAGAAAAGTAAGAGAGAGAAAAAGTGAAAGAAAATGTTGTGAGTATGAAAAATTAAATAGGAGAGAGAATGGGTGGTAGGAATAGTTAGGAGAGAGAATGTTGTGAGTGTAAAAATAAAATAGGAGAGAAAATGAGTGGGGAAAATAGTAAAGATTTCCTTCCATTTTTGACAGTATCAATTGGTGTGGGACGGACCAAAAAGGAAATACTCCCTCCGTCCCATCCGAAGCGTCACTTTTTACCCAAAAGGGTGTCTCGTTTAAAGCGTCACCCTTTCCTAAAAAGGAAATATTTTATTAATATTCTATTACCCATCCACTATTCCCTCCACTAATTCTCTCTCCTCTACACTCACAACACTTTTTAAATTCACTATTTCCTCCACTAATTCTCTCTCCTATTTTCAAATTACACTCACAACATTTTTTCTTCCCACACTTTTTCTTAATTTGCGTGTCACCCCTAAAATGGCGACGCTTTTACCGGGACGGAGGGAGTAAGTATCAATTAGTGTGGGACGGAGGGAGTATATGACATTTAATTTCGGTTTCTTGTTTGGTCTTTGAATTGAGGATTTTGTTTATGATTTATGGTGAAAATGGGTGGTGATTTATGGAGGTGGGGCAGAAAAATGGGGGTGAACTAAAGAGTGTGGAGGATAAGGAAGAAGACGAATAAATCCATTAAATAGACTAACAACAACTACTGTTAAATGTATTTAACGGGTGTTAAGTCTTTTTTTTATATCTTGAAATTTTTGTTATCTTTTTAACGTCGTTGGGTATGTTCCATTATATGAAATGAGATGGAAAAGTACGTTATATTAAGATGTCAAACCGTAGTATGCTCCATTAATTGTAAAAAATTGTATAGTACGTTACCCCAATTTATTGTTTACCCAGATAGACGAGATAAGTATGTATACTGTATACTCCCTCCGTCCCGTCCGACTTAGGACGTTTTGCCATTTTGGGCGTCCCACCCGACTTAGGACGGCCCAAAATGAAAAGTTTATATTACTTTTATATTAAATGGGACCCACTTGTCATACTCACAACAATAATCTCATCACTATTTATCCCACTCATTCTCTCTCCTATTTAATTTTTCACACTCACAACACATTCTCCACTCATACTCTCTCCTAATATTATAATAGTATTCCTTAATCACCGTGTTGGGAGTGAATGTCCTAAGTCGGGTGGGACGGAGAGAGTAATGCCAATATGAGTATACTCAGCCATTTTTAATTGAAGGGTAGAATAATCTTATAGACGAGATAAGTATGTATACCGTATATATGTACCAATATGATTTGCAGCAAACAGTCATCATGGTATATATTGTAGATTGAGGCTTATAAAGTGGTAGCCATATTTGCAAGTTTGAGCGATGGAGAAACATTTTTACCTTTTCTTCTTCCTAGCAAGAAAGGCTATCTATCATGGATTTGGGGCGCATATGGTTGAACCGCACACTAGTTGTGCCGAGATGGAGGGCCGAGATGCGACGAGGTGCGATCAAACGGGTAAGAAATGACGAGACGAGCAAAATGACAAAAATGTCATTAATGAAGGCAAAATGAGGAACGTTGAGATGGATCGGAGGGCCGAGATCACGGCCCGCACAACTGCTCTGTGCGGTTCAACTGCACCGGCCTCGGTCCGTGTGCTGTGCAGGTCAACCGCACCGCACCGGCCCGATCCATCTATCGTTCCAGTGTGAACCTATTTTAGCGTTTATTCCTTTTGCTTTGCTACACTCAAAAGAGCAATATGAAAGAAAAAGGAAAAGCATAGAAAAAGCACTAAGACCTAATATGGTAAGAATTGATTTTGGTGTTTTTGCCATTCAGACTTTTGGAATCTGTTTAGGTTAATGAAATTGAACACTTATTATTGCCTTTTTTTTTAAATCATAACCAATTTAATATAACGCAGTTAAGTTGCAAATATGGAACCGCTACAGCAAGGATCTTGCCTACAACACTTTAACGTGCACTTAGGATGTGGTCACCTCCCTCTCTTTTGAAAAATGGAGGGTGTAGAGTTATCGGGCACTATATGTGGGTCTCAATATCTCCCAGAAAGAATTTTGCGGCTGCATTACAACCGCACACTGCAGCGTTGCAGCAAAATACTTGCAACATCCTTATGTTTTAGGGCTTGTAGTAATTAGCACAGTATGTCACCTTTTTTTTTTTTTCACTGAGAGGCGAGGAGAAGGATCGAACCATGGCGCTACAGTGTATGTCACTTAACTACTGTACTGTTGATATGAAATTATTGAAGTAGCCTGGAAAACATACTAAAGAATATCAGCACCCTACACTCTACCTGGAAGCATAACTTCAACTTTATCATCACAAAAAGAATATATATTTATTTCTACAACAAGTACACAAAAACAAATAAAGGTAACCTTTTCTTTCATTACAAATATTCCTATAGTACCCATCAAATTTCCACATATATATTTACCAATACCACCTTCCCCTTCTCCAAATTTTCTAATGGCATTCTCCAATTTCCTTCTCATTCTTCTATTTAATCTTTTACCTTTACTTGTACTTGCCTCCCAAGAACCCCTTCCACAAATCCAAAACCAAACCCAAGTCTTTGATGATTTGATCATGCAAGCATGTAACAAGGTCAAAAACTGGGGTCCGTGTCTCTCGAACCTACGGTCAAGACTTGAACTAGACTCGACCGATCAGAACCCTACCTCGGTTCTGAAAGCTGCACTCGAGGCCACCATCAATGAAGCACGGCTAGCCATAGATATGGTCACAAGGTTCAACGCGCTATCAATAAGTTCGCGCGAGCAATTCGCAATAGAGGATTGTAAGGAACTCCTCGACTTCTCTGTTTCCGAGCTGGCGTGGTCCTTGGAGGAGATGAACAAGATACGAGCCGGTTCGGTTAATGTTCATTACCAAGGAAACCTCAAGGCATGGTTAAGTGCTGCATTAAGTAACCAGGACACATGCTTAGAAGGCTTTGAAGGCACAGATAGAAGACTTGTAAGATTTATCAAGGGAAGTTTGACACAAGTCACCCAACTCATTAGTAATGTTCTAGCTCTATACACTCAGTTACATACATTGCCATTTAAGCCCCCAAGAAATGCTACAATTTACCATGAGAACACGGATTTTCCGAAGTGGATCACCGATGGCGAGAAAGATCTTCTACTTGCTAGTCCAAATGGAATGCATGTGGACACAGTCGTTGCGTTAGATGGGACGGGGCATTATCGTTCGATTGCGCAAGCGATATATGAAGCTCCTAACTATAGTAATAGGAGGTACGTTATATATGTGAAGAAAGGAGTTTATAGGGAGAATATTGATATGAAGAAGAAAAAGACCAATATTATGCTTGTTGGGGATGGAATTGGTGCCACAGTGGTGTCTGGAAATCGCAATTTCTTGCAAGGATGGACCACTTTCCGAACTGCCACAGTTGGTACGTGCCTAATTAAATTTAATATTTTTTTGGCTGGCTGGTTGCTGATCTCACAGCTGTAGGGTCGGTAGGGTCTATGCAGAGATGTGGACTCCACCGACCTCACGGCCGTTGAATTTGCAACTGATCCAAATAACTGTGACATGTCTAATTATGTTGTTTTATAGCTGTGTCGGGCAAGGGATTCATAGCGAGGGACATGACATTCCGAAACACGGCGGGCCCACAAAACCGCCAAGCGGTCGCACTCAGGGTGGATTCCGACCAGTCAGCATTCTACCGGTGCAGCATGGAAGGCTACCAAGACACCCTCTATGCTCACTCCCTCCGACAATTTTACCGTGAATGCAACATCTACGGCACAATCGACTTCATCTTTGGCAACGGAGCAGCAGTCCTCCAGAACTGCAAAATCTTCACCAGAGAGCCTCTGCCATTACAAAAAGTGACCATCACGGCCCAAGGCCGTAAAAACCCGAATCAGAGCACAGGCTTTTCGATCCAAGACAGTTATGTTTACGCCACCAAGCCCACTTACTTGGGCCGGCCCTGGAAGGAGTATTCAAGGACTGTGTTCATGAATACGTACATGAGTGGGCTTGTTCAGCCCAGAGGGTGGCTTGAATGGTACGGGAACTTTGCTTTGAACACTTTGTGGTACGGCGAGTATAGAAATTATGGGCCTGGTGCATCGTCGTCTGGTCGGGTTCAGTGGCCCGGTAATCACGTGGCCATGGATGCATCGACGGCTAATTTCTTCACTGTTGGACATTTCATCGATGGGATTTCGTGGTTGCCTTCAACTGGTGTTAAGTTCTCAGCTGGTTTATCCAATTAAGTCGCTAAAACCCAATGAGCATTTAGATGGTTCAATATTAATAGCCTAGTCTTATTTGAAGTTGTATATATTATTATGCTCAATAAGATGTAGTCGAGATTAGCGTCGGGACGGGCGAATATATAAGATTTTACAATTTATTTGGAATGGTGGGATGCACCAGACCCTTGTAATAGTGTAAGACACGGGCGCCACTCGAAGGTCCAAGTAGCAAGCTATTTTATTGGGCGTTCCCCCTCAAAAAATAAGATAAATATCATGTTAGATATTAAACCGATAAGAATAGATACTATACTTATCTTAGCCAAAAGGCCGAGAAAGGTATGACTTTTCTTTCCTTGGGCTGTTGTTTTTGCAGCTTGTCAGACTATTTCGCTTCTTTCACTAAGCTGATGTGGGATACAATGCAAATAACCGGATTCACACTGAAGTCATGGATCAGTTTATTTCTCTGTTCTTTCTGATGAGCTGAAATCGTAACATCAATTTTATTTCTCTGCTCTTTCTGATGAGCTGAAATCGTAACATCAATATTGATTATGGTCAAACACAGCGTTACTCAACCTTAATCTTGAGTTAAGAATTAGTGGAACAGTGCGAGTAGAGAGTGTATTGTACTATAAAATCGAAAGTGGCATTTGGAGACGACATTGAGTTGCAGAAAACATACGTAGCTTGTTTTTACTGTGTATTTCTAGGAATATCATCATAAACTTGTGTATTACTCGGCATAATGCACAAGCTCTTTGTCTTCCCCTAAAGTATCGATCAGTACAAAGAGCACAGATTATCTGACACTTGAGATTCAAACAAGTCCAGATCCTAATCAATGTGTTAGATTAAAAGATTTCAAAATTCTTATCCATCAGATTGCAGATCTCTCTTAAAATGTTAGAGAAAGTCAAACTTATTTACGTGAGCGAGAATCAATAGATGGAAAAGGAGGGACGTCGCTGGATCATGGCCAGTTGTGTAAAAAAAAAAGAAGATAAATCAAAGTGTTTGAATTAGCAAGTAAATCATGGCTACCATGCAATTAAAAACTTGTATTTTCTCTCTATTTCTCTCTCTCCTTTTGATTTCTCCCTTACCATCTTCATCTTCATCTGCAGATGATATTTGTAGCCTCACCCCTTTACCTTCTTTCTGCAAATCCATATTACCAATATCCGGATCTCCCATTGCCACCATAAACGACTATTGGCGAATCTTGATTCAACGTTCATTATCAACAACTAAGTTGTTCCTTTCCTTGGTCAATCTTCAACTTGGCCTCATTAGTCATTAGTGGAATACTTTCCGAGAAAATCACAATTCAAGCTCTCCAAGATTGCATATTTCTTTCCAACTTGAACATAGATTTCTTGCCAGAAACTCCTGAAACTATTTCTTCCACAAATTCATTTGATCATTCAAGAGCCGATTATTTTCACACATTGCTTAGTGCAACTTTAACCAACCAACAAACTTGTTTAGATGGCCTTGAAAATGAAAATTCTTCTTCAATCGTCAGAAACGCCCTTTTGGTCACTCTGAATAAGCTAACTATGATATATCGTGTGGTGCTTGCGCTTTTTAAGCACGGGTGGGTTGATGAATCTGACGAAAACGGGAGTTGTTCAGTACATAGAGATTTCGCGTTATCCAAAGTGAATGAACAACATTTAATACTGCAACATTTGGTAAGTTGAATCACTTTTATAATCTGAATACAAAATAAATGAAATATTTATTCAATTATTTTGGTTGCCTGCAGCTGTTGTTGAATTGGGCAAGGATTTATCGCAATAAACATAACATTCCGTAACACAGCGGGACCAGCAAAGCATCAAGCAGTGGCAGTAGGAAACGGGGCAGACAAATCCACATTCTATAGCTGCAGCTTCGAAGGCAGCTTCGAAGGCTATCAAGACACCTTATATGCCCATTCACTTAGACAATTATACAGAAACTGCAATATCTACGGCACAATAGATTTCATATTTGGAGATGCAGTCGCAATTTTCCAATGCTGCAGCATATTTGTACGCCTACCAATGCAAAAACAGTTCAATGCAATCACTGCACAAGGAAGAACGAACGTGAATCAGAATAGTGGGACCACAATACAAGATTGTTTCATCACAGCAGCTCGAGATTTGGCTTTATATAATAACGGTACTAATACATTTAAAACATTTTTAGGGAGGCCGTGGAAGGAATATTCTAGAACAATTTATATGCAGTCTTTTATAGATGACTTGGTTGATCCTGGGGGTTGGAAGGCTTGGGACGGAAGTTTTGCATTAGGTACATTATATTATGGTGAATACGACAATACTGGTCCTGGATCGGATACTGCAAATAGAGTGGCGTGGCCTGGTTATCATAGGATGAATGCAATGGATGCTGATAATTTCACTGTTGCAGAGTTTCTCGCCGGAGCTGAATGGTTGCCGCCTACTCAAGTTCCTTATACGGGTGGTTTGATATGAAAAGTCTTTTGTTGTTGTTCTGTGCTAATCAATGAGGTACCCTTGAAGTGTAATAGATTATATATGCTTGATGACTTGAAATGCAACCCAAGAGACTCCCTTACTCTCTTTTTTTTTCCTTTTTCAATCTTGAATTTTATATATATATATATATATATATATATATATATATATATATATATATATATATATACTCCCTCCGTCCCAGCGAAAGGGTCGGTAAATTTGTCCGACACGCAAAATAAGAAATGTGATGTAGGAAAGAGAAAAAGTTTAAATGTTGTGAGTATGAAAAATTAAATAGGAGAGAGAATGAGTGGGAGGTGATGTAAGAAAGATAATGTTGTTAGTGTAAAAGTAAAGTAGGAGAGAGAATGAGTGGAGAGAATAGTGATTTAAGGTTTCCTTTTTGGGAAAGTGGCTTTTTAAATGGGACGCCCAAAAAGGAAATAAATGACTCTTTCGCTGGGACGGAGGGAGTATATATATATATATATATATTTTCATGGAAATCTTCTAAGATAGTTTCAGTATGATAACTTTCAAAATTATTGCAACCTGATGAAATCCTCTATTTTGGTAGGATCTACATGAAGATAGAAGATTTATCTGCCTTTTGTTTCCAGGAATCCTTATAGACCAGAGAAATAAAATTGCTACAGATATTCTTATATATATACTCCCTCCGCCCCAATAAAAGCTTCACTAATTACCCAAAAGGGCATCTCGTTAGAAGCTTCACCTTTCCTTTTTTGGCAAAGAATCTTCACTATTCTCTCCACTCATTCTCTCTCCTAAAACACTATTACACTCACAACACTTTTCAAATTCACTATTCCCTCCACTAATTCTCTCTCCTATTTTCAAATTACACTCACAACATTTTTTTTTCCCTCCCATTACCATAATTCTCGTGCCGGAGGAAAAGGGTGAAGCAATTGGTGGGACAGAGGGAGTATACTAGTAAAAGCCCGTGTCCGAGGACACGTGGTATTTTTTTAATTAAAAGTGAGAGCAAAATGGGAAAGGAACAACTTAGTGAAGGTAAAATGGAAAAAAAACTTTTGACACTATTCATACAACTATTCACGTGGATCTCTTTTTACAAAAATTCAAATTTTAGTAGGGAAAAATTATTTTAAAAATTAA
Organism: Adenophora triphylla var. japonica; assembly: GCA_022495995.1. NCBI lineage: Eukaryota > Viridiplantae > Streptophyta > Magnoliopsida > Asterales > Campanulaceae > Adenophora > Adenophora triphylla. The sequence goes on from JAFEMH010005936.1 coordinate 42,852, forward strand.
GGATAAAACTGAAAATAAAGAACATTAGCAATTAAGGGGCAAAATGGGAAAAAATAATTTGGAACTGTTGATAGAACTGTTCACCACACCATTGCTATATATATATGTATATATATATATATATATATATATATATATATATATATATATATATATATATATATATAGTTTCATGGAAATCCTCTATTGCGAACTGGTTGTAAGAAGCTGTTTTATAGACCAGAGAAATAAAAGGTACAGAAATTTGTGATCATGGAGAGAAACATGGTAGTTTGTAGTTGACTAACATATTTAGAGAACATAAGCTATATTCTCTCTCGACTTCACGCTCTCGATCCTTTCCTTCCTCCAAGCCACTCGTTCTGTACCAGAAATAACCGACATTGACTTTTGTTGGGGAGAAAATAACCAAACTCTTAACATTTTCAATTCTCTGTTCTGTCTAAGAACAAGAAACATTTCCGATAAACGTGGCTCTAAAGCGAGTCTAATTATCTGTGGAGGCTGTTAATCGAATCTGTCAAAGGAGAGGAGGGTCAACCAGCATCCAATGCCCGCCCCCTCTCGTATTTAGGAAAATAGGTAAAAGCTTGAGCCTTATATATATATTCATCAAGAATGGCTAGCGAAAAAAACAAGAAATACGCCATTATTGGTGTCTCTTCTGTAGTATTGGTGGCTGTGGTGGTAGCTCTGATTGCTAGTATCGGTTTTGATGATGGAAATAGCAAAGAGGTTTCCGCCTCTCAAAGATCAATCAAGAATGTCTGCCAATCCACCGATTATCAACAAACTTGTGTTGAAAGCTTGTCATCTGCAGCTGGAAACGCAACGGAGCCAAAAGACCTAATCAAAGTTGCTTTCGACGTGACAATAAAGAAGGTCAAAGAAGCTGTGAATCGTTCGTTGACCTTGCAAGAGCTTCACAAGGACCCAAGGACAAATTCAGCATTAAAAAATTGCGAAGAACTTGCGAACCTTGCCATCAATGATCTCCAGAGATCTTTCCACAAGATGGAGGAGTTGGAGTTGATGCAGTTTGATGATATTCTCACCAAGTTGAAGATATGGCTTAGTGGAGCAATAACTTATGAAGAAACTTGCTTAGATGGATTTGAAGATACGAACGGAGATGCAGGGAATAAAATGAGAGACGCGTTGAAGACTGCCATGGAACTGACTGCCAACAGCCTTGCTATGATTGATGAAATCTCGACCGCACTCCAGTCATTAAACATACAACACACCTTGACAAATCGTCGTCTCCTTTCCTCATCAGATTGTCCTTCATGGTTATGTGTTGAAGAATGGATTCATGATCTCGAAAATGGGACCCGGAGAATCCTTTTCGGGGACAAGCCAACGGAGAATATTAAAGCAAACCTTACTGTTGCCAAAGATGGGACGGGAAATTATACGACTATTAATGAAGCCTTATTTCATATACCAAAAAAGTCGAACAAAACATTTGTGCTCTACATTAAGGAAGGTGTTTACAACGAGCACGTACAATTTAACAGCTCGCTAACTCATTTGATGATAGTTGGTGATGGCCCGACGAAAACCAGGATTACCGGACGCTTGAACTACATAGATGGAACTACCACCTATCACACTGCAACTGTTGGTAAGATATAACATTTCTAACTTGTATCTATATCTATATCTGTATCTTCATGTATATTCTTCTCCCGGATACACTTGGTACTAAGGCTTTGTCGTTGTTGTATCTATATCTGTATGTATATATGATAATTTGATGCATGAATGCAGCTGTGCAGGGAGACTATTTCATTGCAAAGGACATTGGATTTGAGAACACTGCAGGTCCAGAAAAGCACCAAGCTGTGGCCTTAAGGGTAGGAGCTGACATGTCGATATTCTACAACTGCCACATGGACGGTTACCAGGACACTCTCTACGCCCACACCTACCGCCAATTCTACCGCGACTGTGTCATCTCAGGCACCATCGACTTCATCTTTGGGGATGCTGCAGCTGTCTTCCAGAACTGCACCATGGTGGTTCGTAAGCCAATGGACAATCAGCAGTGCATTGTAACAGCTCAAGGCAGAAAGAATCTCCGTCAGCCCACCGGGCTCGTTCTCCAGAACTGCACCGTTGTAGCGGACCCCGCTTTGTATCCCACCAGGAACAAGACAAAGTCTTACCTAGGCCGGCCATGGAAAGAGTACTCAAGAACAATCATCATGGAGTCGTACATCGGTGACTTTATCCAGCCACAAGGGTGGTTGCCTTGGAACGAGTCATTTGCTCTAGACACTCTATTTTATTCCGAGTTCAACAACCGGGGCCCACGATCTTCGAAAGAAAAACGAGTGAAATGGACGGGTATTAAGGAGCTTCCCACCGAGCGTATCATGCGCTTCACCGCAGCAGAATTCATTGAGGGTGATCAATGGATAGTGGAAACTGGGGTGCCTTATATACCCGGACTTTTATATCCACCGCCTAAAGAAAATGTGACAGCCATTAGTGAGTACACCCCCGAGGAGGACTTAGATTTGATTGGTTATAAGCGTAACGGGACTTCTTACCATGATAAGGAGAAGCCGGCGGTGGCTTCGAATAGTAATGCAGCTGCAGCAGCAACCAAGGGGGCTCCTGCAACTAGTAATGATGCAACATCATCAGCATCAGCAACCAATGGGGCTCCTGGAACTAGTAATACAGCAGAAGCAACCAAGGGGGCTCCTGCAACTAGTAATGATGCAACATCAGCAGCAGCAACCAAGGGGGCTACTGGAACTAGTAATGATGCAACATCAGCAGCATCAGCAACCAAGGAGGCTACTGGAACTAGTAATACAGCAGAAGCAACCAAGGGGGCTCCTGCAACTAGTAATGATGCAACATCAGCAGCATCAGCAACCAATGGGGCTCCTGGAACTAGTAATACAGCAGAAGCAACCAAGGGGGCTACTGGAACTAGTAATGATGCAGCAACAGCAGCAGCAACCAAGGGGGCTACTGGAACTAGTAATGATGCAGCAGCAGCATCATCAGCAACCAATGGGGCTCCTGGAACTAATAATGCAGCAGCAGAAGCAACCAAGGGGGATACTGGAACTAGTAATGATGCAGGAACAATCAATTGGACCCCTACAACTAGTAATGAAGCAGCAACCAAGGGGGCTCCTGAATCTTCAATAGCTGCTTATCCTGCTGATGCTCCTGCTCTGAGCCCAGATGGTTCACCATCTCAGCCAGAAAGAAGTTGGCCTTTCAACCTTTTCGGCTGAAGGGATTTGGATTTTAACAGTTGATATTTGTTCGGGATGATAATTTTTCCTTGACATATAGTAACATTTTGTATTAGAGTATGTTAAAAATGAAGCACTTTTGTCATTTCTGTTAGAGAATTGTTATATAAACCCGTAAAATTGTTGAGTAAACCCGTAACGTACAAACTACCATTATGCCATCGAATGAAATTACTTTTCTATCCCTAATTCATACACCCATTACACATCTTCCCCTCATCAAATTTTCAATAAAATCAATGGATAAATTGAATTAAGAATTCAGCTTTTACAGCCAACCAAGAAAATACAATAATTAAGAAAACAAGAAGATGAGGCGTTTAGAACAGAGCCGACAGAGGAACTTACGCTTGGTGATGAAGCAAACCGGAAGAAAGCAAAACCGCCACCGGCTTTCGAAATCCACCGCTTCCACCTTCCCTCCGCAGTACGGACACTTCCCCGGCGCTTCCGACTCATTTCTCTTGAATCCCCTTCACACGTCGTCCGTCGGACATCGCTTCACCTCCGGAACAGGCAACGATTCAACTTTTGTTTTTTTTTTTTAGTTTCGCAAAATTTCGGCCAGTAGTGGCCGAAATTCAACTCAGGTTCGGCCACCCCCAACCGAAAATTTGAAAAAATTCGGCCACACCCGGCCGAAATTTTGAAATGGTTCGGCCCTGGTTTGCCGATTTTGGGTTGTTTCCGAATTTTTAAGCAAAGTTCGGCCGGGTGTGGCCGAACAGATCCAAAAAATCGGTTGGTAGTGGCCGAACCTTGAAATTGATGGTTGTTGTCTGCGGTCTCTTCTCTCTCTCTGCGTCTCTCTTCTCTCTTCCCGTCTTCTTCCCGTCGTTTCCTCTCTTTTTCTCTCTAGGTTTGAATTTGGGTTGGGTGAGGATAAGTGAGTGAGAGAGAGAGAGAGAGTAAATGAGGAGGAGTTAATTGGGTGGGTGTGGGATAATAACAAGGGGTATAAAGGGAAAAAGGGGGGGTTTATTTAATTTATTTGGGGTGAAATTAGTTATACGGGTTTACTCAACAATTTTACGGGTTTATATAACAACTCTCTTTCTGTTATTCTTAAGATGAACAACCTAGTTTGCAACTCACTTTGACTTGGTTTTCTTTTAATCAGAAAATATATAGTAGTCTTCATGTTATCAACTTGATGGTCCAGAATCAGCAAAAGTCAAGAAATACTTGTTATTATGAACATTTTTAAGTATTTTGAACCACTAAAATTAAGCTCTGAAAATCTGAAATAGGTGCCAAACTCTCATTATTATATCCTCTTATTATATATAGATAACTGAATATTTCTCCTAAGCAATTCTTTCTAGAAATACACACATTACGGTCATGGCAACGAATTGTATGAGTGCCCCTCATGACTCTTCTAATCCCAGCCCCTCTAGACACTCTTTTGTACGTCCCTCTCTATTGTTTCCGGATGAGCGGAAGATGTGCTCACATAGCGGGACAGTGCGCACTAGAGTTGTTTGCTGTTAGTTTACGATACAGAGAGAAAATCATAAGCCACAGCCCTAACTGCTTTGGCGTGTGTATTTATACTACATATATACAACTTACAGTTAGACCCCTGAACATATAGAGTTCTACACTTTAATCTATAACTTATACTCCCCCTCAAGATGGAGCATAAATGTCATGTATATGCCCAGCTTGTTACAAATAAACCTCAACTTGTTCCCATTCAATGACTTAGTGAACACATCTGTAAGTTGATTTTCAGTTTTAACATAACTTGTAGCAATAACCTTCTCCTGAATTTTCTCTCGAACGAAATGGCAATCCATCTCTATATGTTTCATTCGCTCATGAAAAACTGGATTTGAAGCAATGTGAATGGCTGCTTGATTATCACACCATAGTCGCATAGGCAACGAATCACATATACCAATCTCACTCAATAGTTGGCGAATCCACACAAGTTAACATGTCGCTTGAGCCATAGCTCTATATTTTGACTCAGCACTCGACCGGACACAACAGATTGTTTCTTACTTTTCCATGAAACCAAGTTTCCTCCAACAAAAATGCAGTATCCACTAGTTGATCTCCTATCCGAAGGAAAACCTGCCCAATCTGCATCTGCGAACCCCTCCACTCGCATGTGTCCGTGATCACTATATAACACACCTTGTCCTGGGAGCTCCTTTTGGATCGCGAAGAATCCTTACAGCAGCATCCCAATGGTACTCCGTGGTGATGACATAAATTGACTTACTGTACTAACTGCAAATGCAATGTCTAGTCGTGTAACAGCCAGATAATTCAATTTCCCAACAAGTCGACGGTATCTCTCTGGGTCAGCAAATTCATTGCCACCCTCAACTGTAAGTTTCATATTCGGATCCATGGGAGTCTCACACGGTTTTGCCCCTAACAACCCTGCCTCAGTTAACAAATCAAGAACGTACTTCCTTTAAGACAAGAAGATGTCCTGTTTGCAATGTGCAACCTCAATTCCCAAGAAATATTTCAAACTACCAGTGATGACGATATCATCCACATACACAACTAGTAAGATGACACCTGCACTGCTATGTCGATAAAATACGGAGTGATCACTATGACACCGCGTAAGTCCAAACTCTATCATCACCTCGCTGAATCTAACAAACCACACACGTGGAGACTGTTTTAATCCGTAAAATGTCCGCTTCAACTTGCAGACTAACCTGCACTCCCCTGAAGCAACAAACCCTGGTGGTTGCTCCATATAAACCTCTTCCTGTAAATCACCATGTAGAAATGCATTTTTCACATCAAGTTGATGAAGAGCCTAATGATAAGATGAAGCAAGAGATATAAGTATACGAACAGATGCAAGTTTAGCAACCGGAGAAAATGTATCAGTATAATTAACGCCATATGTCTGAGCATATCCCTTCGCAAGGCGAGCCTTAAGATACCTTTACAGCATACACCCATTTACACTCGATTGCTTGCTTACCTTCTGGTAAAGGAACTAAATCCCATGTCTGATTATGTAAAAGAGCACTCATCTCCTCTTGCATGGCCTTTTTCCATTAATGATTACCTACTGCTTCAGATACAGACTTAGGAATAGTGTAAGACTCAAGGAGATTAACGCACAATGATCAGAAGATAACCCATTATAACTAACAAAGTTAGAAATAGGATGTATGGTACAACTACGTTTACCTTTCCGAAAAGCAGCATGAACATCAAGATCAGAAAGAGCATCTGTAACAGGATCATGCAACAATGGAACTGGCTCGGTAGGGGTAGAATCTGGAGGAACCTTTGATCGACGAGTGTAAACATGCTCAATAGGAGGCCGAACTATGTGATGAGTGGGAGAGTGCACAACTCTATAAACGAAAAAGTCATCATCAGAGACCGACTCGACAGGATGTGCTCTAGAGGTGGGATAAAAGGTTGCAAATTCATGAAATGTAACATCGGCAGAAATCAAATACAGATTCAGTCCGGGAGAAAACAACGATACCCTTTCTAAGTACGAGAGTAACCTAAGAATATACACTTCAGTGCCCGAGGATTTAACTTGGTTATACCAAGACGGTGATCACGAACAAAACAAACACATCCAAATATCCTAGGAGAAACATTGTATAGAGACCGAGAGGGGAACAAAACACGATTTGGAATTTCTCCACGAAGCACGAAAGAAGGCATCCTATTTATAAGGTTACAAGCAGTTAAGATAGCATCGGCCCAAAAATGTTTCGGAACGTTCATTTGAAAGGAAAGTGCCCGTACAACTTCAAGTAAGTGACGATTCTTTCTCTCAGCTACCCCATTCTGTTGAGGTGTATACATGAAGATTCATGGAGCATGCCACGGGAGGCCATAAATTTAGAGTAACACATTAGAGAAATACTCTTGAGCATTATCACTACGAAGAAGTTTAACACGCACACTAAATTGAGTCTCAATTTCATGCACGTAACTCGAAAATATGTCAAATAACTCGGAACGATTTTTCATTAAATAAATCCATGTGACACGAGAATAATCATCCACAAAAAGTGACAAGTCCGATAACCTAATTTTGAAACAACTGGACAAGGACCCCAAATATCGAATGAATGACATCAAATGGGGCATCTACCCTTTTATTAACTCTAGGAAAATAAGAAATACCATGGTGCTTTGCAAGTTGACAAGCATCGCACACAAGATTAGGTAAATGACAAAGATCTGGACACAACTTCTTGAGACTCGATAGTGAAGGATGACCAAATCTGCAATGAATCTGGAATGGAGTAACGCAAGAACGAAAACATGTAGGTGATGACGCAGCCTTAAAGTAGTAGACTCCACCAGATTCTTCCCTTTACCAATAATCCTTTTCGTCGCACGATCCCGAAAGACACAATGTGTAGGAAAGAATGAGACCTCACAATTATTATCACGAGTAAATTTACTAGCATACAACAGATTGAAAGAAAAACTCAAAATGTATAAAACTCAAGACAAAGTGAGCGACGGTGTAAGACAAATACTACCACGCCCCGAATAGGTGCTACCGAACCATCGTGGCCAGTGTGACACTAGGTGTAGATGACACTGGAGTGAATGAAGAAAATATACCTCGACCGCCAGCCATATGATCGAGGCACTCGAATCTATTACCCATTTACAGCTAGATAAAGAGACGCAAGCTAGGTTTTACCTGGCCAAAAGTAGCAGTAGAGGAGGATGAGGATGCTTGAAATTGTGTATAACGACCAAACTCATCATCGTACATCATTACCATCTTACTCTCCGTCGGTTGCGATGGGGACGCCGTCGGTTGGGGTGGGGGCGGTGCAAGAATCGTTGTAGAACTAGAAGCAGCATGACCAAATCTCTCTGTCTTTCCATGCAACTTCCAATAAGTGCGCATCATATGACCTGCTCCCCACAATGATAACAAATATGTTCCTCTCGTAATCTCCTTACCTCCACCCCGGCCACCACGACCACCAGCACGACCTCCTCTATTAGGTCCACGACCACCTCTGCCACTACTGTCAAAACCCGCAAGGGCAGAGGAATCACCGTCAAAACCCGATGTCGCTGACCCACAAGGGCAGAGGATCACGTGTGGGAACAACACTATGAATCCCACTACTACTCGCTCCATACTCTAAAGACGAACGAAGAACACGTGAAAGGGCATCCTGAAGAGAACCCACATTTGTATCCGATAAGATATTAGACCGAGCAGCGCTAAAATCTGATCGTAAACCAAAGCAAGAAATCCAAGAATGATCAATTGTTCACGTTGCGCCTGCATAACAGTAACATCTGCTCGAGTGGTAAAAGAGAACTCCACTCCGCTGCTAGTTTCTTATAATCAACAAAATATTGTGTCACATTGCGATCTTTTTGATCTTGGCGAAACAATGCACAAGATAAGTCATAAATTATGTTCAAATTATCCTTTCCTCCATACACAACTGCCAAATATTCCCACATATCTCGAACGTTAGCCGTTTGTGCAACTAACTCAGCAACCTTATCATCCATAGAGTTCATCAGTTTATAATACAAATCAGCATCATCTCGCATCCACTTCGCATTTGTCGCTTGAACAGTAGCGAGATGATCCTCTTTGTTTTGCCCCCTTCAAATTCATTTCAACTACATGACGCCACATTAAGTAATTATTTCCCGTTAACCTTTTATCAGTAATCCTTGAGCCTGTAGATATTACCTCAGAAACGACCATCTTATCATCTGAAGACTCAGTATTCGACATTATTAAGAGATACCAAACAATACCAAACAACTTCCTTGAACAATCAACTAGTAAACAGAGAAGAAAATCACCAAACCAAAAAATTGAACACACAGTCAACCTCTGCGATGGCCAGCGATCTGATCTGTGTTGATCCGGCAGAGTAATTCCGGTGGACGGGCCGGCGCGTGAAGTGCGTGAGACAAATTCTGACGACGGTTGACGTCGCAACACGGACAGACGAAGTCGCCCAGGCAGGACGAAGGGACGACGAAGAGAAAAAAAATCAAACGGACTCAACTGGGTCCGTCTCTGAGATTCAAGGATTTCTTCAAGACAATCGCATGATCACGACGATCTCTAACCTAGTTTCGAACCAGGCTTGATACCATGTTAGTTTACGATATTCATAGAGAAAATCATAGGTCACAACCCTAACTGCTTTGGCGTGTGTATTTGTACTTACATATATACAACTTAAGACCCCTGAACATATAGAGTTCTACACTTTAATCTATAACTTGTACTGTACACTAACACTTGCATAGAACTTTCTTCGGCTATGCCCACGCGTAGGTTCAAATTCTTTTTCCGCATTTTCTACTTCCTTTTCCTTCATATTGAGTACTTTGACTCCAACTCAAAGTTCTCAATGGCTTATCACCCTACTACTGGTTTATACTCCACAATTCAACATTTACATCATGAGTGATAATCCATATTCAAGCACTTCTTCAAACGATCATGTGTATTATTCAACACACTCTCAGGGAAGAAAATTTTTATGTAAACTATTTGGCTAATCTTGGAGCGGATCAAGAACTCCGCATGGATGCTCCAAATGAAGAAGTCAAGACATTGTTGTTGGCCGACTCTATCTAGATATTAGTTTCTCTTTATATTCCCTCTATACAAAAAAAAAAAAAAAGTACGGTACAATATATCGTTTACTCTAATCAGTCCCAAAGCAAATTTGAGGGAGGTTATTGGAGATATCTTAAAAGTAGAGGGGGGCAACTGCTATATTACATGTTATCTCCTATTATCCGGTGTCGTATAGCTTGTAAACCTTGGTTGCAATAGGAAAAGGGATTCGACAAATTCACAGAGCTTTCTCTCTCATCTCCTCAATGGCGGCTTCATCCTCCTCCTCCTCCGATTCGTCGTCGTTATCTCATCGGGACCGCCGTGACCGTCGTCGCATTCGAAATAAGGATCGAGACAAAGACAAAGACGTACTGAAGATCCGGAAGAAAGGTCGGTCCCACACCAAACGTAAACGGAGGCGTCACTCGTCGTCAAGTTACTCCTCTTCATCGTCGGACGATTACAGGTGATAATCTCTGACCGGATGATTAATTTGAACGTGTTTCTTGGTTTTGATGAATTTATGTACTATTTTGGAGCATCAAATTCAAGCTAGAATTGGAATCTGGATAGGTCAAAAAAGGGACTAATTTCGTTTGAATTTTGATTTTAAGGCATGAAATCTGTGTTCCCTTGACATAGTGCTATCGTTTAGATGTTATTAATCTAATGTTGTGAATTTTCCCGGAAGGGAAATGTGATATCGATTTAGATGCTTGTTATTTGGTTAGACTGTTTTTTTTAATGATTTGTGATGTTGAGATTCATCATTGCTTAGACTTTCTCCAACTTGTGGTCAGTGTCACTATTTGGCACCAAATTAGATGAAATCAACTCCAACCCATAGCTATATCTTGCACCAAAATTGGTGCTGGTTGGAGATGGTCTTAGGAAGTCAACTTAGTGTTATGAATTTAACTCCCGATCACCTATGAGTCATTTCACTTAAATAAGTAGCTTAATAAGTTACCAAACGGCTTTTTGGTGAGAAATGATAAATCTCATACGAGTAGCTTGTGAGACCCTAAAGATGAACTTTGATAAATGTGCTTAAGTTGTTTGGAGACTTGGATTTTGGACGTAAAGGTACAGATCAATAAGTCCACTTGACCACCTGTTGTGAAGACAAGTCCACTGCACCACCAGGTGTGGAGGGTGATGAGGATAAAGAAGGATGAGGTGGTCTGGTGTTTTTTTTTTTTTTTAATAATCTTTCTTGGGGCAAACAAGAACTGATGAAGATGGAAGGCTGTTTAGCAAAATCCATTGGTCAGAAGACTCAGTACGAAGGCTTTCCTATCAGCCATGGAATGGAAATAGACCTAAATGAAACAATCAGATAGAGCTCTGGTTTGTTACCAGGTTGAGGTGGGCCATATGAACTATCAAGTCATCTTGGGCCATTTTGATACAAGTCTCCTTTTATTTAGATCCATTCTACAACCGGTCACTGTTCAGTAAGATTGTCTTAATTGTTTAACATGTGAATAATTGTTCAAAGCCCAACAGCACCTAGGCTACCAACACCATCAAACACATGAATTAGCATAAGAGTACAAAGTGTAACGGCCAAGAGGACCTCAATGGTAGTGAAACTGCACCACTGATGATGAGAGGCCTTTTGAAAAAAAAATATGACTCACAAAAAAGTTTTTTTAATTGTTATTATAATTAATTTATCAGCAAAAGAGAGGCAGTGGAGACTAAGCTGGAAATAATGGTACTAGAGGTTATCTTGCATCAATATGGCATTAAAATTGATACTTTATCATGTCATCATCTCCTTTTATTGGTGTCTGTCAGATCAAATGAGAAATCATTAACTAGCAGAGATCTGATCGTCAAATTTCACTATATCTTCCATGTCAATGGATTGAGAAAGATTGCACTTTTCAACTCTTTGACTATTGGGATAGCATCATCCTTCTATACATTGTCGCAAAGTTAATTGAGCCTCGAATAATTGGAGCCGTCTGCACTGCCATTACAAGTGATAGTGTTTGGTTATGTTCTCAATCTCTAGCTGTTATATATGCCATCAATGAATCGTCGCCTTTTCTATTGCCTATCATTGAACTCTAAGGTGATTTGGGAATCCCCAATTTTCTGAGTTGAAATGCATTTTGGATCCATTGGATTATTTTTGTCAGAACTTGTAAGATCCATCAAACTGGTCCAGATATCTTGAAACTGGAAGAACTGAAGTTAAGACCCTGAGAGGGGTGGGGGGCTAGCAGTGTTAAACTAGCAAAGTAAGTTGAACAATCTTAGAGAACAAATGAAAACCTTATGATAACAAGATGGAGTGCTCAGTGGACCAGTGAACGACAAGTTAAAAAAAAAAAAAGTTAAAAAAATAAGTTTTATGTCTTTGATATCGTATCGCATATTTCGGATCTGGTTTCCCTGACATGATGGTTTGAAGTTTTGATCTTTAAAGTCATTTTCTTCGAAGATATAGGTTTTCAGATTCTTGGTTAATTTTAACTTTTCTATCTTTTTACATTGTGGATGTGGCAGTTCTTCTGACAGTGAGCAAGGAACATCTAATCGATCTAGGAAAGACAAACAGGATGACAGACACAAGGTCGGTCATTGGAACTACATGAGCACTTATTACATAATTATTGCCATCTGTGTCATCACTCTTAACATCAGTTTTACCTTTCAGAACAAGGATAAAGACAAAAGAAAGAGTCATCATCGCCAAAAACGACTCAAACACAAAGTTAAAGAGGTAGGCCTCTCTGGTCTTGATTCACATGTACAGACCATCCATTCTGGAGTGTTATCCTTTTCAATACTCTCTTCGTTCCATAATAAGTGTCACAACTGACTTTTTTTTAATGTATTAAAGATTATGCTTTACTTGTTTGTACATTACTTATACCATGGTAAAATTGCACTAAGTCTGTTTCCTTATTTAGAAACGCCACACTTATTTTGGGACTTACCGTAAAGGAAAGTGCGACAATTATTATGGGACAGAGGGAGTAGATTGTTAAAGTAGTATGTGTTTTCATTTCTTTCATAGTAATTCTTTCTTTAACCTTACGGAGTAAAACAAATTCAATATACAGCAGTTTATTATAAAATCCATCATCCTTGTACATTAGTGCATCCTTCAAGCTTTATGTTTGTCAAAAGTAAACAGCATTAGGCAGCAGAGTGAGGGAGCACTTGCATTTCCAAATTAGGAGTCAGGGGCTTATTAATATAGCCGGCACAGAATGACCACACTGGCGTAGGCTTATGAAAAAGCCTGCCTATGACCCTTGATGAAGTCTTCTCTTAAACTTAAATAACAATTTTTGTAATATGCATGTTGGGGGTCAGGGGCGATTTTAGCATTGGTATTTTCTTTGGTACTTGTGTAATATAAGGTGCTGATATTTCTTTCTGCCTTTCTCTGGAATGGCTCTTCGAAATTGGAGCTGGGGTCTGTGACCTGATGACTGGGTGCTTGATATACTTGCATGGATGTTGTTCTCCTTGGATTTCTGCTGGCAATTGGAGTCATTAATAGAACCAAAAGGATGGAGGAAGTGGTCCAGTACAGCTTTCCAAGGTTTTTCTTCTGACACTTGTCACTTCAAATATCGTACTCCCTCTGTCCCAAATTGAATGTCCTTTCTTATGTTCCAAAATGAATAACCTTTTGAAACTACCTTCAAATAACTTTTTCCATATATCTTTTTTTTTTTCAAAATAAAAAATAAAAAAATCATAGTTCATTATATTTTTGCAAAACTAAAATTTTGAAAGTGAATATCAAGAATGTTTATGATTTTTTTTTCTATTAAAAATAATCCTTTCAAAATGACCTTAAATCCCAAATGGACATTCATTTTGGGGCAGAGGGAGTACGTCGTACTTGGTCCACTCTTGTGTTATAACATTGGTTGGATGTTATACAGTTTTTGGGCCGTGACAAAGATGATGGTGTCCGTCGCAGTGCTGTCTCAGGAAAAAAGGTGAGACAAGCTATTTACTAGCAGTCCAGTGATATGAGCATTGATTTTATGTGCATTTATAACCTTATCTATTTATTTATTTTTCTTTTTCAAAAATTTTCTTCCTCCTATTTCTGCTTTTAAATTACTTCATAGCTTTTTTTTTTTTTTCAAATGTTTTCTTTGACGTTTACATATGGCGATTCATGTTACTCGCCCCAAATCATTGTGGGACTAAGGCTTTGTTGTGGTTGTTATAACCTTTTATATTCACTTGGGTAGATCCTGTTGAAGCTTGACAAGACAAAAGAGGACAAGAAAGCAGAGAATAATCGAAACGAGTTGCTCAAGTTCTTGAATGCCAGTTATGACTGATTGTGCTCAAGTTCATTACGAAGGATTTTCAGGTTGAGGATCAATTCCGATGAGAAGTATATTGTCTCTTGTCAGTCACTTTTGCCTCCAATTTCTTTCAGGTGTTTTGAATTGTAACTATAGTAGTATTAGACAATTATATCTGGTGGGATCCATGCAAGCTTTAAGCTTTTTCACAAAACAGTTTGATTTGGTGCTGCAAGTGACTGTTTATCATCGGAGTCCGGTTATGAATGTTGAAGATTTTATATATTAAACTGTAAGGTCATTTGTTGCAAATTATTATTGCCTAAGAAATTCGTTCCACGACCAAGTTTGTCTCAAAGTGCTACTACTGGAGTAGTTGTTGGGTATTTTCATTTTGGAAAACAAACTAATGCTTACTCACGCACAGATAAACTCTCATTGCAAAACCAACATAATCGGGAAAACGAACTAACCAAAATATTTTAGGCCAGATGTCAAATTAGGGTTCAAAGTTTAGCGGGTATGTGTCAATCTGGGTTTGATGTTTTAATTTTGTCAATTTAGGGTCTAATGTTTACAACATTGGTCAGATATAGATAGGGGTTTTCTTACGGAATTCTTAGAAAAAATCGTTAAGTTATCACGTGCATTTCACATGCAACTTAACTGAAGTTACTTGTGGTTACAATTCTCAATTTACCCTTCATTCCTATTTCCTCAAAATTCTAATTTTAGACCCTAATTTAGGAATAATCCTTAGTTGGACCCCAATTTAGTAACACCCCCAAAACTTTGGATCTTGTTTTGTTATTCATTCAAAAATAAAAAATTCAATTTAAATAAATTAAACCTCTCCAACCATGAAAACATGCATATCATCTTATTTTATCTCTCAACACCACCACCACACAATTAAACCACACACAGAGCGCTAATTACCCACACCGCACGATGAAAAAACACTCACACATAGAGCACTAATTACACGCACCCGCGTGAAGAAAAACACTCATTCATACCTACCATTATCATGTGCTTGTTGTTTCTCTAAACAACAAACATCGCACTCAATCACAGCTACACCAAAATGAATATTTGATGTCTCACCCTAATAATTGAATTATCTAAGTTCAGATTTGGATTTACAAAATTCAAAAAATGGATGATTTTTTTTTTAATTAATGTGACTTAATGTTATAATCACATCAACTAACTCGGTTATTATTCCATATACCTGTGCACACTTATGCGTATAAGAAATACTCCCTCCGTCCCCATAGAAGCTGTCCGTTTTTTGCTTTGCACGCAAATTAATAAAATGGGTGGGAAGAAAAAATGTTGTGAGTGTAATTTGAAAATAGGAGAGAGAATGAGTGGAGGGAATAGTAAATTATAATGGTGTTGTGAGTATTAAAATAATGTAGGAGAGAGAATGAGTAGAGGGAATAGTAAAGATTTCTTTGCCAAAAAAGGAAAGTGGAAGCTATTAACGAGACACCCAAAATGGCAAAAGGGGAAGCTACTATTGGAACGGAGGGAGTATTCTCTTATTTTAAATTGTCATATTTTTTTAGTAGGTGTATTTATTCTTTTGTTAAAGAAGACAAAAACTTGTAAAAAACGCGTTTTTTGTTAACTTAACAAAAAACGTGTTTTAAAATTACTTAAAAACCCGTCTCTCTCACAAAAAGCTCACTACTCTCTCTCTCTCTCTACACGGAATACTCTCTCTCTAAACGCAAAACACAAGCTCACTCCTAATCGTCTTCTTCCTCACCATTCGTCGGCTCCTAATCGTCTTCTTCCTCACCAATCGCCGGCGACCACCAGTCCTCTGTCAAAATCCAATTACCGGTGCCCCTGTTCCCCTCAATGAACGAAGGTCTAACTCTGTTCATCGATTCAGGGCTCCAAACACCAATGAACGAAGGTTGTTGATTTTAATTTATACTTCTCCCTTGCGTTTATTTTTTGATTTGATGGTGATGGAGTTTGTTGATTGCCAAGGCACAGGTTGAGGGATGACTGAGGGAGTGGTGAAGAAGACGATTGGGGAGAGCTAGGCCGTCATGGAAGCCGCATTAGAGAGAGAAGCTCGTGGTGGGTGTCTGTTGAAATTGGAACTGCCGAGAAGTTGATTTGGGCATATTGCCAGCCTCTGTCTATTTAATTACCAGTGTATATGTTTTTTAATGCCAGTATATTATTTGAGTACCAGTTTGGGCATTTGTTGTTGGGGGATTTGATGTGCCAGTGCTAGGGATTTGATGTGCCAGTGTTAGTGTAAATTAATGCCAGTGTATGTGTTTTTGAGTGCCAGTTCATGTGTTTTGAGTGCCAGTGCATGTGTTTTTGAGTGCCAGCAAAAAAGAGTACCTGTGCATGTGTTTTGGAGTGCCAGTGCATGTGTTTTTGGAGTGCCAGTGCATGTGTTTATGAGTGCCAGCAAAAAAGAGTACCAGTGTTTGGTGTAAAAAAGTGCCAGCACATGTACTGGCACTTATTGATACTACAACGGGCACTTTTATAAGTGCCAGTATCAAATTTAAAAAGTGCCAGTGTACTCACTGGCAATTTTTAACATTAACACTGGCACTTGAGAAAAGTGCCAGTTTCATGTTTATAAAATGCTAGTATGAAATCACTGGTCATTTGTAATATTAACACTGCATTTATCATGGTTGCCAGTAATTACGAAAATGCCACCGTTTGTTTTGAATAATAATGCCCAGCGCTTTGGAAAAACACGTTTTTTCTTATCTTAAGAAAAAACTAGTTTTTTATAAGACCAACTCGTTAAAGAATATTATGAAGGGCAAATTGTGTATTGATAACCTGAGTTTGTTTCAAGTTTGCAATCTCCAACCTGAAAGTTTAATTTTGCAAATCAATCACATAGGTTTGTCAATTTGTTACAATTTGATGTAAAAACTAACTTTTCGTTAAATTTTTTACGGGAAAATTTAACGGGATGGAATACATGTGCCTTGCACGTGATTTATTAAAGGGCAATTTTGACGGGATGGAATACCACCACATCAACCACCACAATCTCAACTCCGCCCCTGCAAACAACACATACTCTGCTACCACCTGTCGTCATTTGCTCTGCCCCTCTAAGCTTCTCCGACTCCATAACCACCTCCCACCCATCAATTCTTGAATCTTACTTTGTCAACGCCCCTCTAGATTCATCCACCCTGTAAATAGTCTCCTCATCCATCGCCACTGTCGAACCTCTCCACCCGGTTAACATCCCCTCGGGCATATCTTCCCAATCATCAGTTTCCAAATCGTAAACAACCCCTTCCTTAGCGAAATCCCCTTTAACATTCACCAAACAAAGCTTACCCCTCCATCCTATGGCGTCAATGGCTTCTCGGCTGAATTTCGCGTCCCTCATCGACCCCAATTTCTCCCAATTCACAACTGCTTCCTATACTTCTCTTCCTTTTCCGTCGCTGCAATTACCGGAACCAATTTTCTGCAAATCCCACTTCTCAACAAACCGTGCAACATCCTGATTGTAATGAGACCCGATTCCACTAGCCACCACGACAGATCCTCGAACGGCCCCCGCAGCGCACCACCAACGAGGAACCACGAGAGGGGGACCAGAGGATCATTGTTGGTAAACTGAGTCAAAGATCAGAGGCCGAGGTAGCGCTAGAAGGAGGTGATCGGTGGTACCGGCGAGAACCACCAATTTTCCAGAAACAGAGACTGATTGAACAGACAGGTTTCGCGAGATGACATCGGGTGGCGAATAACGAGACGCAGAAGCTGATTCCCCCGTGATGGCGACGTGGAGGAAGGGAAACCCATCTAGACGAGATCAGATCGAAGAAAGAGAATTGAATCGACTTGATGCTGCCGTCCAAAAATAATGGTTGCATGGGATCTGAAAATGATAGGATACCTCGGCTGTTCTTCCTTCGGCTTGATCCCTACACGCATGTACACATGTGAACTAGGTCGGGGGTGGCTCCGACGAAATTCCACCGGCGTGAGAGTAAGATTAGTTGTTCACATAAATGATAACAATGGAAACCCTAGAGAAAGAGAGAGCATAGAGAGGAGAGAGAGAGACCTACCATGCAAATGAGCTATTTATTTAGTTTATACTCTCAAGCCCTCATGTGCCTTGCACATGGGGGACACTTGTCAATCATCTATCTACCAAGGGTCCTCAACCAATCTCAAACTTAGTGGGATTTCACTGTTCACCTTGTCAAATTAAGCTATAGTTAACTGCTTTGTCGCGGAGCGGGATCACGTTTCTAGTAAGCCGCAGGCGACAATCACCAACTGAGCGGTCCACCTTCGTAGTGCGACCTACCTTAACTATGTCGGCAATGTTACTTCCCGCCCTTGGCTTATCGCTGCTCGTTCGTTTCTCCAGGGTATCAATCTCGTCTTACTTATTCCCATATGTCGCCGTACGGGGTCGACTTATCTCGCACGCCTCTTCCCGCCCCAGGGCCCCCCTTATGGCCCACATATACATACTTGGCCCATTTCTACCAGCGCTAGGCCCATTAAGGGATGCTGGGCCTACTTGCCCACTTGGGCCCAATCCAATTTTCCAATATCGCATCAGAAGCCCCCAATTTCGAGACCTGGATTATTCATGATCCAGGCGAGAAATTCACTAAGCCGCTCAAAATTTTTCATCTCGCCACCTCCCTTCAAGGAGCGAGATAGGAGCATTACCTGACACCTACACAGCCATGCGTCAGCTCAGGGTTGATGGGTCTGGGCGATTCGTCAGAGCCGTACTCAGTCTCGATTTTCGGGCCCCTCCTTAAATAACCACATTAAAGGGGAGGGAATTTCAAAATTCGAACCATCATTTATTTTCTAGGAAACTCCGAACGCCCCTTCGTCTCCACAACGCCCCTTCGTCTCCACTACACTAAGGTCAGTCCCAAGCTCCTCACTTTTCACTTTTCAGTTACTCAGCCTTCGAATTTTCTCTGATTCTCCGGTGAGCCATTTCTTGAGAAACCCCTTTTTTCTCTCTAATTTCACCCTTTCCACCGTTTGTTTTCACTATTTCCTTGATCTACTCACGTTTACGGTTGCAAACCTTCGATTTGGGGTCCCCAGGTGCATTTCTGGCAATTCTCTTCATATTCTTGAAGTTTCCGGCCAATATCCGGCCAAACTCATTATCTCCGTCAGTTTCTTCAAACTTTCCCAGGTACATGCTTGATTTCCCGCATTTTCCTTAATTTCCACTTTTTACTTCTATTTTTGTTATCTCGCCTCATGGCGAGAACTAAGTGTTGTGCTAGGGCCATTAGATTTGGCCAAAGTCTGAACACGGGGGGATACTATAGGGTTGAAATGGGGGTATGGGCTAGGATCCCGCGCGAGGACCTTAATACTATGCTCATGCGACATGATGCGGAGGCCGCCGTTTTGGATGCCCTAGAAATTAGGGGTCCCTGCTTCTTGCACAAATCTACCCACATGCAAACTTTCCATAACACTTTTGAGTTATGCTCGCACATTTGTGCTTTACTTTACATCATTTACCATTCCCGCTTTGATTCTAATTTTTCTGACACTGACTATCCCCCAGCCCCCAATTTACGTAGTCGTCGCTTCTATAAACAGGTTCTTTCCAGCTCCAGCGAAAGGAGCGAGATGTCTTCTACTAACTCCACATCCAGCCACGATGTCTCAGATACTCTTGCCGCGGAGGCATCATCCCAAGCCCAGGTTTCTTCTGAACAACCACTTGTTACCGCTGTGGCGACAACCAGCACTTCTTCTTCTAACTTTCAAACCCCTTTGCATGCTAAATTCGGTATCAACCATAATGTTTATCGCATCGAGCCTTATAATGGCGACCTAAACCTTGCCGTCATGCGACAACAAACGGACGGGGTTGTTGCATATGTCTCACAGTTGGAGGCCGGGCTTAGGTTTCCCTTAGACCCATTTATCTGCGCCTTCCTTCACCAAGCTCAAGCCGCTATAGTGGATCTTCACCCCAATGTTTTCCGCGTTCTGGTTAGCTATATTGTCATCTGTAGGGCCTTGAAACATGAGCCTTCTCTCACTCTTTTTGTTCATTTTTTCGACGGTTACACCGCCGTCTCCCAGCGAGAAGGTGTAACCGAGAAACGTTTGTCTATCAAATATGAAAAACCAAAGATCCTTACTCCCCTTCCCGGCAAAGTACATAACTGGCAATCCAAGCCGTTGTTTATAACTTCTTGCGTTGGGTGGTTACATACCGGCGGCGACTTAAGAGAGATTATTCCAAAAATTGAAACCAAAAAGGCCTTAGTTTCTGGGGATACTCGCCTTAAGGAACGAATCCTTAAAGTTCTTGCTGATGCGTTTGACATTGGCCTTGCCCTATTTTCGTGGCGAGAAATTATTTCCAGCTCCTCTCTTCTGCGAGAATTTGGCTTCCTCGATTTTTCTTTCCCGATTGATGAATCCCGTGTAACAATCACTCATACTCCCTCTTATCCCGTATGGGACATCCATTCCAAAGATTGCTTTGGCTCCGAATGTGAACCTTGCCAGCAAGAAAATCGCTGTTGCAAAGCTATGTACGCAGTATACAGTATGAATTCTTGCCCCCAAACTACATTTTGTTTACTTTATATAACTCATTTAATTTAAATCACTTGTTCCATGCAATCAGACAACCTTTCCTTATGATTTTCACAGAATTCAGAACGATGTCACTGGCCCAGCGTCGAGATGCTCTTGCCAACATGGATGGTCGCCGCAAAAGGTTAGCTGATGCTCGTCAAGCCGCCCTCAATCAAACTACCGAGAAAATAATCCCGATTTCAGTTCATGGCGATGATTCAGATGCAATTTCCAAAGAAAAGGTTGCTGCTGCCGCGGAGAAAGCTGCGGGTAAAGCCATCGCTATTCATTCCCGCAAACCCCCTAAGCCGAAGACCCCGGTGCGAGGAACCGGCCTCCAATTAAGGGATGAAGAAGAGATTGAAGGCGAGATTGCACAAGATCAAGAAATGGATCTTCCAGGAACTGATGTCGCTGCGACTACTGAATCCTTTGAACAAGTTTGAAGTCCATCTTCCCGCCCTCTGAAACGATCTCGCCCTACTGATGGCACTCCCTCTGAACACACAGGCCCCATCTCCGCTGATACCGGTCCTTCTGATCCTCATGTCGCAAGCTGGTTTAAACTCGGCTTTCAGATGCCTACTGATGAAGCTAGCCTGCTGGAACTTAGCCGCGAAATCGGTGACGTTCCCGAGCTTCCTGACTTGGATGTTCGCTCTGCCAATCAGGACTACAATATGCTCGGCGGCGGCATCATTCAGCGATCTTGCGTGCCGCAAAGGGTTAGAGAGTATGAAAACCTCAATGAAGACTATGCCGCGAATGATGCAGGCTTTCATCTCGCCGGGGTAAGTTATATTTTACCGCCTTACTTTCATTTCATTTCTCACTTTCTCCTAACTATATCTCCTATTTTCAACAGATTTCGAGCATTCTTTATGGCTTAAGGAATCGATGCAGCAAGGCCTCTATTGAGTTGGAAAACCGCGAGAAAGATCTCAAGCGGGTTCGGTCTGAGAGGGAGAAGATTAAGAAGAAATTTCAGGATCGGGACAATATATTGCCGCCCTTCAGGAAGAGAAAGCTAAGCTTGCACAGACTGAAAAGATCTCCGCCGCGAGATGGAGGCGCAAAAGCTCAAATTTGAAGAGCAACACAAACTCTTGGCGGCAGACTTGGCGGCCACTGTCAAAAGCGATCTCAACAACAAAACCGTGATTGCTCAGCTTCAGGACACCATAAAGGAGAACAAAGACAAAGCTGAGGCAGAGGCCATGGATCTGTACGACAAAGCTCTCATTCACTGCATGCGTGCCGCGGCGGCAAGTTCTGGCGACATTCCAGCTATAACCCATGACTTGATTGCTATATGGGGTTCTGAAGCCATTTATCGCGATTTTTGTCGCTTGGGTCATAGCTTGGTACCATACGATAATGATGAGCTCGCAGAGCTAGCCGCAGAAGATCAGCTCCTTGGTAAACCTGCTTGGAAAGTTCCTGCTTTAGCCAATCCCGATGCCCTTACCCTCTGGACCGACCTGATCAGCGAGAAAGCACAAGCTCATAAGCAATCTAAGGATGCCGCCCAAGCCGCGAGATCTACTCAAGCCACACCAAACTCTCCAGCTACCTCTGGCGACAACCCTGATGGTCCCGCTCTTTGATTAACTTACTTCTTAAAACAATATTTCATTTGGAATTTGGGGTCTGCACTAAACAATTTACTTTTTCATTTTTAAACTTTGATTTTGCTGCTCTGGATGTCGCGGTTTGCGACTTAACATTAACGGTTCACTTTTTGGGAAGTTGTGGTATGCGGTTTCTATGCTTGTCTTAACAATCTTTTGAATGTCGCGGTTTGCGACTTTATCTCTATGCTTTATCTTGACTTGTCGCTACTTTGTTATTTTGCTTTGATAGTTCATCAAAGATTTACTTTGCCCAACTCATCTATATACATACTACTCCCTTCAAAAGAGTGAGGCTTGTCTTTAGGCTGCCTTACTCCTTTATTATGATCCCTGATTTATCCTGTTTCCATTTATCATACGTGTATGTAATAGTCTCGGGCGACTTTTTAAAACTTGCTTTCCAAAAATGTTTCAAACTTCAATGGATCTTTTATAAATTACTCTTATCAACTTTCTTGGTTGTGCTTGCTTGTCGCCATTTGTTTACCTGAATGTCGCTGCATAGCGATTTTACTTTAATATTTTAACTTTTTCGCTTATCCTTTCACTTTGTTTGCCATAATTTGCTTTTTAAAGTTCCAACTTCTTCATGTCGCTATCGCTACTTTGCTTCGATAGTTTATCGAAGATTCCTTTACCATGACTTACATGTACATATACTATTCCCTTCAAAAGAGTGAGGCTTGTCTTTAGGCAGCCTTACTCCATTGCTAGGATTGTATGTGACAACATTGAATGGCCTAATCCTATGGCCGAAAACATTATTTAACTCGCCTTACTGCCAAGTCGTATACATGCCTGACATTATCGAGCCAGGACTTTTCTCGCCATAAACTAAACAGCTTCATTCTCGCCTGACATTGTTCAGGCTAGAGTCTTATCAATTTTGTCGCACCGACAGTTCGGGATGCGAGCCTTATATTTTTTCTTAACTATTTTTTGACAACTTTCCAAACAGTGGCATCTCGCCAAACTTCTCTTTTTTCAAAGTTTCTCAACAGTTCGGGATGTAAGCCCTTCGGACAGTTCAGGATGTAAGCCCTTCTTTAGCGGCAACCTTTCTCGTCGCCCTCTTCAAGCTTTAGCGGCAACACTTCTCGTCGCCCTCTTCAATCTTTGGCAGCAACACTTCTTGTTGACCTCTTCATGCTTTGGCGGCAACACTTCTCGTCGCCCTCTTCAAGCTTTGGCGGCAACACTTCTCGTCGCCCTCTTCAAGCTTTACCTCTTCAAGCTTTACCTCTTCACTTCTCGTCGCCCTCTTCAAGCTTTAGCGGCAACACATTTTGATTAGAACGTCTCGCCACCATTTCTATCATATATACAAATTACATGCCGCCAGATCAGCAAACTTTACATAACTTTTTTTCCCATGCAACAACTAAAACTAGACCAATTACAAGAAAAAGTTATGCAACTTTTGTTATCTAGGGAAACAAACAAAAAACGGAACCGAGAATGCGACGGCTTCATTGATAGAACTGCTTAAGGTGATCAACGCTCCAAGCATTCCTCAATTCCTCCCCATCCTGCTTCCTCAATCGATATGTCCCTTCCCGCACAACACTTGACACCTGGAACGGGCCTTCCCATTTCTCATTCAGCTTGGTATACCCCGGCTTGGCTCCAGTTACTTCCACATTCCTCAAAACCCAATCTCCGACATTAAAAGATCTTTTGTTAACTCGCTTATCATGTTGGGCTTTCATCTTCTGCTTATAGTTGATCATCCTCATTCTCGCATACATCCTCCTTTCATCAATCAAATCCAAATCATTGCATCGCCTTTGCCCGTTTCTCGCATCATCATAGTTGGCCACCCTATAAGTCGGCAAGGCCATCTCATCAGGCGCCATAACCTGTGATCCATAAGTAAGGGCAAAAGCGGTTTCTCCTGTTGAGCCCTTGACTGTTGTTCTCACGTACCACAAGCATAGTTGTTAAAGCGCCGCCGCTTTTCGTTTGTCAGTTAGGTTCGCTGCCGCTTATCGGCGGCGCGTTTGCCTTTTTTTTTTTGTAAAAGTGACGCTTTGTGCTTAAAGAAAAAGCGCGATTTTTAAAGCCGTGATACTTAAAAGTCGCTTTCGTCTTCACAAGCTTTTTTTTTTTTAAACAAAGAGCTTGATTTATAAATGGAAAAGACGAGAAGAGAGGTAGTCAAGCGGTTACATTTTTACCAGGCAACAGAAGTCTTTTCTAATCATGACGGCTACCAAAATGACTTTACACATAAAGACAACATTTCAGTTAGAATTCTCCTTCCGTTCGTTTCTCTCTCGCTACAATCTTTGGACTTTTTTTTTCCAATTTAATTTTTCTATCTCCAAGATCAATTGTTATTTTCCCTATTTGTTTAGTATAGCACTTTTCTACTCCCAATGTTATTTTCCCCGTTTACTTTCGTCTAATTTCACTTTTTTTTTACAATTCACTTTTTTCCAATTTTCATTCTTTTCTATACCGTTTTCTTTTATATTATAACAAATATACATATACAAACAAAATTGTTATATTCTCGCTCGCCATTTCATTTATTATTTTTCCTATTTTTCGACTGTTTCCGCTACGCTGCTGCTGCGCTTTCTCGCTTTGCATTTATTTTGCCCGCTTCGCCGCTTTAACAATTCATGGCCGCTGTCTATTGACAACTCATCCAGACAGGCTCCCCCTCTTCCTTCCAAGTTCTTGCGCAAGGCGATAAGGATTTGCTTGTTTGCCGCCTCGGCCTGCCCATTACACTGCGGCCTATAAACTGCTAACATCCAGTGCTTAACATTCACCCTTTCGCATTCCGCAGAAAATTTCTTCCCGAATTGTGTGCCATGATCTGAAATGATTGCTCTAGGAACCCCATATCTACACCAAATATTCTCCTGCACAAACTTAATCACTTGGTCCTCACTGATTGTCGCAAGCGCTTTAGCTTCAGTCCATTTCGTAAAGTAATCTACACCGACAACCACATGCTGACAACCACCTTTGGCTTTTGGAAAAGGGCCTATCAAGTCAATCCCCCACATGTCGAAAGGCCATGTCGGCACTATGGGGGTCTGTTCAGTTGCTGGCTGGCGGGGAATATTACCAAACCTCTGGCACTTCTCGCATCTCTTTACATACATTTCGGCATCCTTTCTCAAGCTCGGCTAATAATATCCGTGAAACAAAACTTTATCTGCAAGAGTTCTCGCTCTAGGATGGCCGCCACACACACCCTCGTGAATCTCAAACAATACCCTTTGCACCATGCTTGGCTCAACACATCTCAACAACGGCTTCGAGAAAGATTTCATGTACAGCACGCCATCTTGCACTGTAAACCGAGGGGAAGTCGCCTTTATCAATCTCGCTTTCTCTTCATCCTGCGGCAACTCTTCCCTTTCTAAGAAATCTTTCATCGCTACCACCCAATTCTTCTCGATCTCGACAATCTCCAAAATAAGCGGCCTGTCAATTGCCGGCATCTCGACAAATTCGATTAAAGGCTCACTAGCCGAGCTTTGCTTCTCTGATCCCGCTGACCTACTTAATTCATCAGCCCGCGAATTCTCAGTTTGGTCAATCTGTACCAACTCCCAAAACTCGAAACCCTTCAATACACTCCTCGCCAAGTTACAATATTTCATCAGAACCGAGTTTAAAACTCCATACTCGCCCTTTATTTGATTAACAATCAGCTGGGAATCAGAATGGATCACGATCTTCGTTAACCTAATGTCTCTCGCCAACTCGATCCCGGCAATTAATGCTTCATACTCAGCCTGGTTATTGGACACATTATATTTGAACCGTAACGCCTTCTCATGCTTAACCTCCTCATCAGGCAAGATAACAGTGATTCCCGCTCCACCTCTATCTTTGGAAGAAGAGCCGTCAACATGCAAAATCCAACAATCAGGCGGCCTCTCCCTCTCTTCAATCAAACTGGGTGCAACTTTCTTTGCCACTCTCTTCTTAACTGCATCTTCCATCAACTCGGCCTGGGATCTTGTAAAAGACGTTTCCACGATAAAATTAGCCAATGCCTGCGCCTTGATAGCCCAGCGGGACTCGTATCTCAAATCAAACTCAGTCAACTCAATCGACCATTTCAGCAACCTTCCTGCGGTATCAGGCTGTTGTAAAAATTTTCTCAACGGGGCGTCACTCAATACGACAATGGTGTACGTGACAAAATAAGCTCTCAATTTCCGCGCGGCAACCACCAAAGCATATGCCTGCTTCTCGGCATTAAAGTATCTTGCTTCAATCTCGCTCAATGCCTTCGACACATAATATATAGGCCTTTGAGCACCCCCTTCCTCTCTCACCAACACTGCGGCTACAGCATAGTCTGAAGCTGCCAAATAAATAAACAGCTCTTCTCCCTCAATGGGACTGCACAACAGTGGTGGCTTTCCCAAATAAATTTTCATCTGCTCGAAAGCGGCATCACACTCGGCATCCCAAACAAAACTCTTCACTCCTTTCAAAACTTTGAAAAACGGCAAACACTTTTCCGCCAACCTTGAAATGAACCTTCCCAAAGCAATGATCCTCCCATTCAACCTCTGAATCTCGCAAATCGTCTTGGGAGGCGACATATCTAACAATACCTGGATTTTCTCCGGGTTAGCCTCGATCCCGCACCGATTCACCAAGAAACCCAAAAACTTTCCCGCCGTCACACCAAACGTGCACTTACTGGGGTTCAACTTCATTGAATTCCTCCTCAAATTTTCAAATGTTTCTGCGAGATCCAAAACATGGTCATTCTCTCAGGTCTTTATTACCATATCATCAATATATGCTTCCAAATTCCGACCAATCTGCGACTTGAAAACTTCATTCACCATTCGCTGATATGTCGCCCCAGCATTCTTCAGCCCAAACGGCATCATCTTATAACAAAAATTTCCTTTCGGCGTTCGGAAAGCCGTTTTCGCCTTATCCTCCTTGGCCATTTTAATTTGATGGTAGCCAGAGTACGCACCAATGAAACTAAAAACTCGGTGTCTGGCAATCGAATCAACCAACTTATCAATCTTAGGGAGCGGGTAGCAATCCTTAGGGCAGGCGGTATTCAGATCTGTGAAGTCGATGCACATCCTCCATTTCTTGTTTGATTTCAAAACCATGACTGGGCACGCCAACCACACAGGATACTGAATTTTCTCTATGATTCTCGCTTTCAAAAGATTGTCAACTTCCTCCAACACTGCCTTTTCTTTCTCCGGCGACAAATGCCTAACCTTTTACTTGAATGGCTCAATGTTTGGGTCGGCATTCAGGCAATGCATGGCGACATTCTCGTCAATGCCCCTCATATCTTCTGGTCGCCATGCGAACACATCCAAATTATCCTTCAAAAACTCAACCAAACGTTCCCGTTCATCTCGGAACAACTGCTTTCCAATCTTAACCTTTTGTTTCGGGAAATAACAATTGATTTCAATCTCTTCCAATTATTCATCTGCCTGAATATCGGGTTCATCCCGCGTCTGTAAGGTTTCGACTTCAATCCTTTTTCGCTTCTTGCTAACAGGGCCCTTGGCGGGAACCAGCTTTCGAGGGTCAACGAACTCGTTCCCTGTAGGCCGTCCATCGGGATTCTCTACTTCAATCATTTCACAATCCTCCACAGACTCACTGTCAACAATCTCTTCAAACACGATCTCCTCTATTCTTGGTTCACCCATCTGAACAAACTGAACCACTCTAGCATAGCTCCAACTTGGTGCCACATTCCTGACCACTACACCCAAACTAATCTCGCCGGCGACATCATGCTCGAAACTCCCATGTTCAAGTTCTCGCATATTAACCACTTCCCTTTCTCGCATATTTTCTGAATTAACCAATACGGTCTCAGGTACTTCACTAGCCACTTCAACAATCCCAACTTCTACATCATCCGGGGTCCCGCTTGCCCCGGCGACAATCATTATCGTGCCATTCTTCATACTCTCAGTCACCACCCATTCAATCTCGGAATCAATCTCCTCAATCACGTTTATCCTCAATAGGAGGGAATCGGCTTTTGTCGTCAATGAGCTGGTAGATGTCCCCTTGGCCTTCATCATCTCCTTTTTCTTTCTCGCCACTCTAATTGCCTCACTTTTTAAGCAACCCACACCTCTGGGAGTCGGATACTTCACCCTTTGATGCGGGATGGATAACACCATTTCAAAGCTTAGCATGAACGGGATCCCGACAATTGCATTGTAAGGGGAAACTAAGTCAATCACCATGAATTCTATATTCTCGCTTCTCGCCATTTCACCCTCGTCAATCTCTACCTCCAACATGATTGTCCCTTTCACCTTCACTGAATGATTCGTGAATCCCTCCAAAAATCCCTTATAAGGCACCAAGTTTGCGTCAGTGTAATTCATCCTCTTGAAAGCATCATAATACAAGACATTTCGACTGGCCCCCGAATCCACCATCACCCTTTGAACCACGCTATTTCCTGAACAAATAGTTATGATCACTGGTTGGTTCCCATGATTCTTTGTCGCGGCCAACTCACTCCTAGAAAAGCTGATTACCCTATCCTCGCTGGCGATAAACTTAGGGATATCGAAATTGTACGACAACATCATAATTTGATTATCCAACTGGGTCACGCTGGGTAATGGATCTTGAATCACATCAACTACATTTCGCTCCCAAGTTCTCTCCTGCCTGTCCCCTTCATCTCGCCGGGCATCTCGCTCCAGATACTGTTTGAACTTGCCCTTATTAATCTCTCCCTGAATTACCCTTCTCAAATTGTAGCAATCCTCCGTCACATGACCCTTGTCCTTGTGATACTCACAGTAACTGCTTTGATCTCTGGCCATATAAGTTCCCTCCTCGATGGCAAAAGGTGCAGGCAAATCCTCCTTCCTCAAAATCTCTGTGATGGTGGTATTCAACCTGTCATACTTGAAAACTTTCCTCTGATTCTGACCACCACCACGATTGGTTCCACTACCCCCCAGCTCTATTCCCGCTTCGACCTCCTTGTCTGCCCTTACTTTCATCTTTCACTACATCAATTCTCTCCTTGACCCTCTTCTTTCCAGAACCGGTTGCCGCTTGGGCGACCTCAACTACTGCTTCCTTTCCGCCGCTACAAAATGCTCTTACTATTTCGTACAATTCGCCAGTTGTCTTCGGCAACCTCATACAGAATTCCTGCTTGAAATGCCCAGGAAATAAACTCGCATTGAATAACATAATAATCTCGCCCTGGCTAACGTCGGCAATCCGATTCGCAACACCCATAAATCTGTCAGTGAAGATCGAGATCTCCTCCCCTTCATTCTGCTTCAAGCTGCACAATTCGGTCTTATGCGCGGGTTGCGCCCCTGATCTACTGAATCTCATCAAAAACTTCGCCTTAAGATCCTGATAGCCGAGAACCGATTCCACTGGTTGGGCCAAAAACCACTCCAAGGCGTGATCCGCAAGAGTGCTCGCAAACGCCTTACATATCACAGCTTCATTCTCAGTCAATAGCGACAACGTAACCTCAAACCCGCCAATGTGAGGGTTCGCCCTTGAATTCCCAGAATAACTTGGAAGGTTTGGCATGCGAAATGACGGGTCAGGTGCGGCAATCTGAATATTTTTCACGAACGGAGCCAAGTAAGAACCCTTTATTTCGGCGGGCTTGGTTCCCGCCTCTAATTCTTTGATCTTCCGGGCCATCTCGGCCATCTCAGCTTTCCATTTATCTTCCTCGTCTTTCTTGGCCTTCTCCAACTCAACGGCTTTAGCCATTTCAGCAGCTTTAAAGGCCTCTGCTACCTTAAGCGCTTCTGCAATCTTCTGAGCTTCTGCGGCTTTCTTTGCCTTTTCTCTTTCCTTTTCCCTATCCTTCCTTTCACACTTTATCGCGCGGCGACATCTCCTCTTGGCGAGCTCTATCAGACTGCCTTGACCTTTGCGACCTTTCTTCTCTGTAGGTCCCATCATCTGAGTATCTCGAACGGCTAGGCACATAATCCTTGTCCGCTGTCGATCCTTCATCACTTTCATATTCATAATAATAGGATTCATCACGCGAGTTTCCCGGTTGGTAATAGATCCTCATCCTCCTCCCTTCCTCACGCTCTGGATGCTTTCTCTTGCCCGCAGCTCCCTCAGATCTCGCCGTGGTAACATCTCGCCTTCTGTGATCTCTGACTGTATCCTTTGGCGGCGGCATATCACTCGCCCGCCTATCATTTCTCTGAGCCACACTTTAACTAACATCCCGGTCTTCTCTTTGAGCTCTTCCCGCCGACATTTCAGGCGGGATCTCTGTAGGCGCCTGACCCATCTTTCTTAGCCTCTCATTATTGGCGAGAACTTTCATCATCAACTCGTTCTCTTTCCGCAATTGGCTTGCTGTCGCTCTTGCCTCCTCAGTCCTCGATGGAGCGGGATTCTGCTCACCAGCTTTCCCTTTATTCTTTTCTACCCGCTCTCTTTCTTCCCGCCTCCGGATACTCCTGATTGGCGAATCGATTTCAGAAGTATGTACCTCGCCTTCCCGCGCAGTCCCCGATCTGGTCCTGCAGGCATCCTTCTGGTTGGGGGTCTCCAGCACCAGATTCTGGGTAACTTTCGCCTGAGTATCCTTTTCTTGCACCATTCTGGCTACTTTCTGGGCTCACAATCACAGTAATACCCAAAACCCACACCAACAAACACAAACAGCAGGTCTGGATACAGATTTCTGGGCCAAGAACACGGAACTTATGAATAGAAAAAACCCTAACACCCCCCCAACCACCTCAAACGAAGCGCAGAAATCTAACAAACTCTCGTCAATCAACCAAAGAAAGAAATTTCAGGTCCCGGCAACGAAACCAACTGATGCTGCAATCCAAAAACAATGGTTGCACAGGATCTGAAAATGATAGGATGCCTCGACTGTTCTTCCTTCGGCTTGATCCCTACACACATGCACACACGTGAACTAGGCCGGGGGTGGTTCCGGCGAAACCCCTCCGGCGTGAGAGTAAGATTAGTTGTTCACAGGGATGATAACAATGGAAACCCTAGAGAGAGAGAGAGCATAGAGAGGAGAGAGAGACCTACCATGCAAATGAGCTAGTTCCTTAGTTTATACTCTCAAGCCCCCATGTGCCTTGCACATGGGGGACACTTGTCAATCATCTACCAAGGGTCCTCAACCAACCTCAAACTTAGTGGGATTTCACTGTTCACCTTGTCAAATCAAGCTACAGTTAACTGCTTTGTCGCGGAGCGGGATCACGTTTCTAGTAAGCCGCAGGCGACAATCACCAACTGAGCGATCCACCTTCGTAGTGCGACCTACCTTAACTATGTCGGCAATGTTACTTCCCGCCCTTGGCTTATCGCTGCTCGTTCGTTTCTCCAGGGTATCAATCTCGTCTTACTTATTCCCATATGTCGCCGTACGGGGTCAACTTATCTCGCACGCCTCTTTCCGCCCCAGGGCCCCCCTTATGGCCCACATATACATACTTGGCCCATTTCTACCAGCGCTAGGCCCATTAAGGGATGCTGGGCCTACTTGCCCACTTGGGCCCAATCCAATTTTCCAATATCGCATCACGATTCCGTCGAATTGATCGGTAAAAGAAAAGCATAAAGGGGTAGAAAAGGTGGGAGAGAAGGGAAACACATTCCGTAAAATGATAAAATTGCCTTAGCAAAATCACGTGCAAAGCACATGTATTCACGTCAAAATTTTAATGAAAATATAGTTTTTACACAATATTGCAATAAATTGGCAAACCTAGATGTCTGATTTGCAAAATTAAACTTTCAGGTTGGAGATTGCAAACTTGAAACAAACTGAGGTTACCAATATGCAATTTGCCTTATTAATAAAAATCCATATATTTTATTTGAAATACAAAAGGAAAAATAAATTAATATTTGATTTGATTTATCTATTTTAATAAATGTATAAGAATATGTTTTAGTTCAACAAAAATAATTTATATGATTTAAACATAGGATTGATCGGCATGCATATAGGTCAATTTAAATATTAGGGGCATTTCTGTATTTTTATCATAATTCAATATTTTAAAGCTTTTTTAACAAACATATGCATCTAGATTATAACGGTCATAAGTTGCTTCAAAACAAACAGTATCTAGTTCATCGGTTATCATTCAACAACTTAAAGTTAAAAGCAAGCAGCTGCAACAAGCGAGCCTATAATGCTCGTTTTAATTCTCCTAGATCTACAACTTAAGAAGCCTAAAAGGGATGGTAGGAACATCATTTTGGGAGGGAGGGAGTGTCAGATTTTAAATCTTAGATATACTCCCTCTATCCCATGTCAATGGACACCAACTTTATGGGTGTGGGAATTAAGAAAAAGTAAGAGAGAGAAAAAGTGAAAGAAAATGTTGTGAGTATGAAGAATTAAATAGGAGAGAGAATGAGTGGGAGGAATAGTTAGGAGAGAGAATATTGTGAGTGTAAAAGTGAAGTAGGAGAGAGAATGAGTGGAGGGAATAGTGAATATTCTTTTCCATTTTGGACAGTGTCCATTCACGTGGGACGTCCCAAAAAGAAAATAAGTGTCCATTCACGTGGGAAGGAGGGAGTACAACTTAAGAAGCCAAGAATGAAAGTTGAGTTCGCCAGAGAGATGAAACCTTTTGACAGGCAATCACATACTCCCTCCGTCTCGGTACTAACTTCACACTTACTGTATACGCGTAAATTAAGGAAAAAGTTAGTGGAGAAAATGTTGTGAGTATGAAAAGTGAGGTTGGAGAGAAAAAGTGGGATAGGAAATAGTGATTTGATTGGTGTTTTGAGTATAAAAGTAAAGTAGGAGAGAGAATTAGTGGGTGAAATAGTAAAAATTCTTTGCCATTTTAGGAAGTGTGAAGTTTGTAATGAGACGCCCAATAAGAAAAGTGTGCATATTGTAGCGGGACGGAGGGAGTATCATGTATTTAACCTTCATAGTTTAGCTTCGTTGTGGTCTTATTTAAATGTAAACTGTACAATAAAGAAAAATAACTTTTCCTGCTCATATTTTCTAGGGGCAATTATCGATTGGTCACTGATCCTAATGAATTCAACCAGTTAAGACATGAAATTTGGAATTCGATCATCAGGTCTCTGACTTACGGATGGACACGCGTGTCCTTGGTAAATTGATGAAAATTACGCTTGTGCCACTCAATTAAATGACATGGACGGACGTGCGTGAAGGAATTTCAGCTCTATGTCATTTTCTCTCTCCTCTTTCTTTCTCTTTCTTTTTTTTCTCCTCAAAACTTTAAAATGAAATATCTTAAGATATAGAAATCAAAAAAAAAAAAAATCTGAAACCACCGTTGTGTTCGTATCGTCAATACGAATCAAACTAGTAGTATCAACATATAATCTGGAGCAAATTTGAGAAGTTCATAGTTTTTACAAGTTCACAGTTATTTTTGTTAAGTTCACAGTTATTTTTTACATTTGTTCCAATAACAATTAAGAGAAGTTCACAGTTGTTTTAGCTGAAAATGACTATTATTTACTTAATTCACAATTTTTTTTAGTTAAGTTCACAGTTGTTTTAGTTAAGTTCACAGTTATTTTTAGTCTTTTATAGCCTTTATTTTTGCAATTTTATGAGATTATTTGACCTGTTTGTTAAGTTCACTGTTGTTTTTTGTTAAGTTCACAGTTGTTTTAGTCCTTTATGGCCTCTATTTTTGTAATTTTATGAGATTGTTTGACATATTTATTATGTTCACAGTTGTTTTTACTTAAGTTCACTGTTGTTTTTTATTAAGTTCACAGTTGTTTTAGTCCTTTATGGCCTCTATTTTTGTAATTTTATGAGATTATTTGACATATTTGTTATGTTCACATTTGTTTTTTCTTAAGTTGACTGTTATTTTTTGTTAAATTCATAGTTGTTTTAGTTCTTTATGGCTCTATTTTTACAATTTTATGAGATTATTTGACATATTTGTTATGTTTACAGTTGTTTTTACTTAAGTTCACAGTTGTTGTTTTTTTTATTAAGTTCACGGTGTGATAGATACAAAACGTGTGCCTTGAAATATTGATATTTGGTAATACAAGTGCCTTTTAACCGCCTCAAAGCTAATAACATTTCTTACATTTAGGGCTGTAAATTCGGGCGGGTACCCGCCGGGTCAACCCGACTCGACTCGAATTATACCCGGATCGACTCGGTTCCTTGCAAAACTCGGGTCGAATTCGTCTCACATATTAGGGCCGGTTTCTGGGTCGAGTCGGGTCGGGTATACCCGGGTACCCGTAAGAGACGTTCGCCGGGTAACCAAAAACCCGGATCCGGATGAAATAATAAAATCAAAATTCAAAGAATCAAAATATCAATCCTTTTTTAGTTTTTTTCATTCAGCCTTTCTGTTTCCCTCCCCCCCCCCAAAATCAAAATCAAATTTCGAGTTCTAACCTAAACCATACGAGCTACGAGTCGCCGCCGCACTTGCTTCGTCGCCGACGCCGCCGTTCACCTCTTCATCGCCGTCGATCACTGCTCAATTGCTTCGTCGTTGTTGGTAACTGGTAAGTCTCTCACGCAAACGGCAAACCCTAATCGTTTTTTCGCCTTTCTGTTTCCCTCCCCCAAAAATCAAATCCATATTACCACATTTTCGAACTAGTACTGTGGTAAACTAGTAATAGATGTTAATGTTGGGGCACTACAATCTTCAAATCAAAATCTCTGGTTTTAGTATTATTTCTATCGGTCTGTGTGACTGTGTCTGTCTATGGAATGCCTTGAATCCTTGATAATGTTCCCTTCATGCTGTATATCAGTATATGTTAATCTGTTCTTATATGTAAATTGTATCACTTTTCTAAGTTTTCTTCTGCAAATCACATAATATGCCTCAAAACAATTTGCTTGTATTGTATAGTTCAGTTGAAGTTGACAAATGGATAGTTTGTTTGTTGGATTTTCTTGTCTCCATTCAAAATTTTGATTTTGATTTTGTTTACTTTGCAGATTGATCATGTCATTCCACCAATCGTCTACTAGGGCTTGTAGAGACACCATTTATACCGACAATGTATTGCCGGAATTGGGAGAGGAAGATTTGGGTGATGATTTTGACGATAATGGGGACGATGAGGCTATTGAAGTTGACAAAATCCGTAAAAGGAAAGCTAATGACCCGAGTACGGAAGATGCACAAGGTTTTAAGAAAAAAGAAAAAGAGAAGACAAGTGATGTGTGGAAGTATATGGATTTGTATCCAGATGATCCTAAGACCGGGAATAAGCAAGCTAAATGCAAGCTTTGTTCAGGTGAGCATCTGTTGATCATCACATTCGCTAGCTGAAGTTGTTCACGACTTTGTTGATATATCACATAGATCACTTTAAGGAATACAATGAGCACGAATAGAACTTGTAATAATATGCAGAACCTATAAATTCAAATTGTTGCCTGGAGTATTAAAGCAGAACAAGTCGACACTTTATCCAAAATAAACACAATAGGCAATATGCAAACAGTCATGAGCATAGATATCATATGGCAACCATTTATATGTGCTGACAACATGGTAATTGTAGCGAGAGACACCAAAAGCAGCATATATGAAACATGATAAAAGGGGAATTTAAATCCTTTGAGACTGGCCTTTTACATCTTACATGAAACACCTTCCTCGGTGATATCTGCCATCTTGCACGAGCACGACATGACTTTAAGAGTCACTTTGTCCATGATGAGTACCTACATGTTATCATTTTCTGTTTATATATCTAATATATCATTTTCCTGAAGTTGTTCTTGATTGCTTTTTATCTTAGGCTTGATATAAAATGTGTGAAAAGAGTTATTTACTTGATCTGTTAAGCATCTGTAACTCTTTTTTTTTTTTTTGTATAACTCTTTTTTTTTGTATAACTCTTTTCCTGAAGTTGTTCTTGATTGCTTTTTTTTTTGGAATAACTCTTTTTATCTTAGGTTTGATCTGTAACTCTTTTTTTTTGTATTATAAAATGTGTGAAAAGAGTTATTTACTTGATGTGTGAAAATGATGTACCTGCATAACTCTTTTTTTTTTTTGTATATATATATAAACAAGCTTTTTTTTTGTATTATTTCAGGTGTGTATTCAAGGGGGAAGACATCTTCAACATCTGCATTGAATAGACATTTGAAGTCTTGCAAATTAAAGAATGGGAAGCAGTTGCAGAAACAATTAGCTTTTATGTCAAGTATTGACAATTCTGGCAGAGAGGGTGAAGAAGTAAGTGAACAACTCACTTCTTTTCAATATGACCACTCAAAGATGAGAGAGAAAATAGCACACTACATTCTAATAAATGAGTTACCTTTCATGCATGTCGAGTCATTTATGTTTAATGAAATAATGAGGACTGCGACTCCTTTTTGGAAGAAGATAAGTCGGACATCTGCAAAGTCAGATTGCTTTAGGTGTTATGAATTGGAAAAAGCAAAATTGAAAGAGATTTTAAAGGGTGTGGGCAAAGTAAACATTACAACAGATATGTGGACATCTTCAAATCAAAAACTTGGGTATATGGTTGTAACTGGACATTGGATAGATAGGAATTGGAAGTTAAATATGCGAGTCCTTAACTTCTTTAATGTTCCTCCTCCTCATAGTGGGCTTGTCATTGCAGAGGCACTTTCTACTGCATTTGTAGAATGGGGAATTGAGAAAAAAATTGGAACAATCACAGTGGACAATGCTAAAGCAAATGATGTAGCACTAAGAACTCTAAGGGAAAATTACATGATGATTAGAAAACATTTACCTATTGACGGGAGACTTTTACATGTGCGATGTTGTGCACATATCCTCAATCTCTTGGTGCAAGATGGACTTAAGCCAATTGAGTCTATTATTGATACTATAAGAGATGGGGTTAAATATGTTGCTGGTTCAGAGGGTCGACGGAATCAATTTGGTCTATTTGCTACTCAATTTAGAATTCCTGTTCGAAAACTTGTTCTTGATGTCCCAACACGTTGGAATTCAACTTACAATATGTTAAAAGTTGCTTGTATTTTTAAGGAAGTGTTTCGTCGTTTTGGTAATTGGGATAAGGGGTTTGAGTATGTTCCAACTAATGAAGATTGGGAAAAGGTTAGCAATGTATGTGAGTTTTTGGAGGTCTTTAATGATGTCACACATGTCGTATCGGGTTCTCAATACCCAACAACAAATTTATTTCTATCCGAGGTTTATAGAGTGAAAGAATTGCTAGATTTGAAATGTGTGGACAGAAAATTGTATATTAGGGATATGGCTATCCCAATGAAGGAGAAGTTTGACAAATATTGGTCACAATGTAATTTGGTTATGTCAATAGGTTCGGTGTTAGACCCAAGGTTCAAGTTGATTCTTTTAGACTTTTGTTTTCCAATTATCTACGGAGAAGAGGGGAAGAAAAATACGGATATTGTTAAAGAAGCATTAAGGGATTTGTTTCAAGAATACGTTGATGAGCAAGTCGGAATCAATGAAAATGAAAACAATGGAAAAGGTTTATCTAATATGGAGTCATCATCAAGCAATAGTAGTTCGAGGAGTAGACAAACAAGTTTATCGGGTATGCCTGTTCTTGGGGGAATTTCCAAATATGGTCAGTTTTTGAGCCAAACTGATACGATTGTTAAGCCTGCAAAATCAGAATTAGATTCATATTTGGATGAAAATGTTCTTCCTGTTGTCGGAGGTCAATTTGATGCATTAGAATGGTGGAAAGCAAATCGAGGAAAGTATCCGGTGTTGTCGATGATGGCTGCTGATGTGTTAGCTATTCCAATCACAACTGTTGCGTCTGAATCAACTTTTAGTGCTGGTGGTAGAGTCATTGAGCCACATAGGGCATGCTTGAAACCTAAAACAGTGGAAATGTTGTTGTGTGGAGCTGATTGGGCGCGTGAACTCTATGGACTTAAGAAGATGTCACAGGTACATATTGATTATTTAGATTTTAGACCTATAAATACATATTATCATTAGTATAATACATTTTATTACTTATTTACTTTAATTTCTTTTTTCTACTTATGTTAACTTAAATAGAAGGATAAGCATACATTAAAGGAAGTGGAGATTGACTTGAACATTCCTGATAAGGAAGGTATGTTAGAATTTTTAAATTATATTTGTATGTTAATTGTAATTTTCATATGTGTAATATATCACTTTTTTTTTTCTTTTTCTTTTTTTCAGCAAGTGGCTCGATCCATAACTAATGATGTGTATTTGGGATTGGTATGATCAATCTCATCTCTTTTGAGGTATTTTAGCTTATTTGTCTTTTCCAAGTCCTGTTTGAGTTTGGTTTGGTGTAAATTTTTAGTTGAAAATTGGATAAATACCCAATTTTAGATACTTTAGCCTAATTTTTTATTTTATGTTTGTTTTATAATTTTTTTTTGTAGTCTTAAACAAGTAAAGAAGGAGGAGCTGGAAGGAGAAAGATTTTGATTTTTTTGTTACAAAAGTTTTGTAACTTTTGTTATTACTCTATTAATGTTATTCCCTTAATCCTTTTTTGGAGTTTGGATTATAAAACATAACATTAAAAACTGTTCTGTTTTTGCCTTTGGCTTTTGTTATTTGATGGAAGAAGAATGGAATGTAAATCTTAACATTAATCCCTTGGCAGTTAGTTTTTTTTTTGTAGTCTTAAACTGTCCTGTTCTGTTTTTTGCCTTTGGCTTTTGTTAGTTTTGAAATTTGGAGTTTGGCCTGTTTGGGCGACCGCTGTACAAACCGTGGAGGAAGGGCGGCCGCTGTAGCCTGATTGCCTTGGTATTACCCGACTCGACCCGGCAGAACCCGACTCGACCCGGGCTTATTCAACTCGGTAAGGCAAACTCAAGCCGAACCCGGGTACCCGTCGAACCCTACTCGAGTCTACCCGAGTCGAACTCGGCATGTATGATTGCAACTCGACTCGACCCGTTAAAACTCGACTCGTTTTTTATTCATTGTTGACTCGACTCGAACTCGGCTATACCCGACTCGAATTCGGCCCGTTTGCAGCTCTACTTATATTCATTTAGGGGCGGAAGAAATAATATACATAAATGATTACATATTATGAAGGTCACAAACACTAAGGGCTCGTTTGGTAGTAAGTTAGGGATAAGGCCGATTATTTATCTACGTATTAATAATCTACTGATTATTATCCCTCCGATTAATAATCATATTTATGATGTTTGGTAGCACAAGGATTAGATTGTTTTAATCCCGTTCTTATCCTAATATATTATTTGTTAGTTAAATGATATATTGAAATAATATATTCTATTTCCGAAAATACCCTTGTTATACACATTTTTATATTTCATCTATTTTTTACTTCTGTTCCCAACGTGATTTCATGCTAACACACAGCCTCACGTAATACATGCTTGCAGTACTATTTATGTGGGTAGGAGATCATTGATGGGATTCTTTTGAAGACTTGAGGGTAGGAGATGCCTGTTTGGTTTGGCATTTTGGGCTGCTTGCAGTACTAGTTATGTGGGTGGACAGAGAAATTCTACTCAAAAATAAATTTGAAATTTTTATTATTCGTCATTCTGTGACAGAGATAGGACTACTTTCTACAAAATTATTTATCAATAACATGAAAGTTAACACTAATTTATGAAATGTCTGCCATTAACATACCAATATACTTAAAAATAAAATCATCATAAATCACCAACAATAAATAGGGTTCAAAAAACCTTTATTCATAAACCACCAACAATAAATAGGTAATATTGGCCTGAAATGTATGTTATTCAATTATATTCTATCTATTAAAAATTTGTATTTATAAGGGGCAAATAAACCTATGATATGAGATTATTTACCGTGAGGGATTCTCAAACCATTAGGCCTAGTGATGGCATCACGAAGTATCCTGCCATCTGCAGCAGAACCTTCCCATCCAGTCAATATGAATATAAAATTCATGTTCTTGTCACATACACCCAAAACATTCATGGCTATTTCTCCCTTCCGAGACCTATATCTTGGCTTAGCCTCTTCACTGCAATTCACTCTAATATATGTACCATCTCATGCGCCCAAGCAACCCTACAAATATACTAAAATATTATTGTTATATCATTATCAGCGTGACATGCCTGAATAAATTGAAATAGATTTAAATTTTACCTCAAAAGGGTTCCACCGTGAATCAATAGAGTTCGGAGGTTCAGGCTCAGGTTGAACAAACAATTGAGGGCCAAGCATTACAATAGCATTGAGGACTTCATTAAAGTAGTTGCTAACAGTTTGTCCTGATATCCTCATGTCGTATGCTATGATTCGATTTTTCTTGTGGTGTGCAAGAATAGATAGAAAAGTAGCTACTTTCTCCTCTACAGATACATACCTAGAATCATAAACCCCTTTCTCTCTAAGCATATCACAAAGGGTAATGAACGTGTGTCTATCCATCCGCAAATTATTGATGCATGAAGTGTCAGATTGTCTAAGCAACCTTTCTAGTTCCTCGACTTGCTTTGGAATCTTCTCATACATTGTATATAGACGATTTTCATCAATTCCCACATACCCATTTTGAATCGAGTAGGTTACAGCAGCGGTCATCATATTGTAGTAAGCATGCACATTAATCAAAACAGCATGCAACGCAAGAAAGGTTGCTATCTCTTCCTCATGATTTTGTGAGTCCATTTCTATATATAATGTAAACTAGTAAATATCAATAAATAATTAACTTATACATCATAATACATCATAATTATTCTTCTGTTAAGTGTTGAAAACTTTCCATACTATTTTGTTTTTTTGAAATAAAATGTTCATTTTGAGATGGGAATGACAACAGTTGTTGGACCACTTTGTCAGAGAAAGCATATGATAAAGCAACTAACCATAGCACTCGGCTACTGGCATGAAAAAATGAACACCCACACATAATACAGCAGATAATGAAACTAGCCATATAGCAATACTACAACTTCTGCAATCGAGTAATGAACCCCTAACACACAGCCTCACGCAATACATGCTAATGTCCAGGTAAGGGGAATGCAAAAAAGAAACACAACCTAATTCAGAAGAAAACAGTCTTGCCCTGGTTCATACAGCATAATTTGGAGTATTTCAATTAAAACCCTAACAAAACATAAATAAATATGAATCTACTAGGACAGAAGTTCACATCATAATTATTCAATCAATTCATCAAGTTACAACAAAAACCCTTGAAAACAGAGCAAGAAAGACAATTTATTAGAGGGTTAAACGCAAGAAAATCAAAAACCCAAAAAGAAATTGTTATGAAAATCAAACCTGAAGAAGGGGAGGATTGAGGGTTTGATAGAAAAGAGACAGTAGGTGAGGGTTGGGACTTTGGAATGAAGAAGAAGGAGATTAAATTAGCAGAAAGAAGGGTTTGGTGGTGAAGATGATTAGTCAATGAAGAGGGGTCGGGTTGGGCCCTCAACATCAATCAATTGTAAGACCATGTACAGTACGATGGTTACTATACCCATTTTATCCAAACACCAACACCTCCAATCAGATTACACCAGAAATCCATTGACAAAACAAACAACCTCAGCAAATTCCAAATATGAAAAACAACAACAAGGTTGAACCGGGAAAATTTTATACAAATGGCATGAGAATTAATAAAAACAACAACAAAAAAAAAAAAAAATAAGAAGAAGAAGAACAAAATCAGAAAAGACGATGTTACCTGTTCGTTGTTTACCGCGAGAAGCATATATTGCCGCCAGAAAAAGAATGCGTAGGGTTTTTTATGTTAGTCTTGACAGGCTTTTGTATTTATAAGGGGTATATTTGAGATGTGATAAAATTGAACGCATCTTTTTTTTAGCCGTGTTAATAATACCACCCCCTTAGTAGGGATAAATAAGCAGGGGATAAGTCCCTTATCCTTCCCACCCTTCTAATTTATCCGAAAGCTTAAAAACATACCAAACACTATCTTTCGTATTATTTATCCTATTCGGTGCTTTAATCGTCCTACCAAACGGCCCATAATATTCTAGTAATGGAGTATTAATAACAATTAAATGAACCAAGCATGACTTGACGTTACAACACCCTTTTTTACCCATTGCAGTAGCACTAAAAGCCTAAAACACTGTCATATTGTCCTATTCTCTCTCATTTGTTTATTTTCAAAAAATAAACAAAATAATAATCTCCATCTTCTTCCTCAAATCTCTTTGAATTTCTCTTTTGAAAAAGTGCAACAAACATATCTCTTCTTAGCTCCACAAAAACAACTTTTCTAGCTCAATCTCATAACTAGATTTGTTCCCGAACTTGCATCTCTTACAACTGTTTAACAATTCATTTCAAGGAAGCATTCCATCTTCAATACACACACTCACGCTGTCTCGGAGGTCGAGTTTCCACCTTCGCCGCCACCGGAAACTGTCGAAATCTCAGGTCGATTCTCCGTTGAGCTTGAAGACATCGAAGGATTATTCGCAAAACATCTCCCGTCTTAATTTCTACCCGAGTAATTTCAGTGAATGATTTCACCAGCCGTAGTATTCTCTGGTATCGAGACTGTGACGATCGAGCTTCTTCCGCCAAACGATATGAAAAGGGTTGAGTTTCCGGTGAATGCGCAGCAGTGCCACGTGCCTCCTGTGTTGAAGCTGCCTGTGTCAAGGAAAGTGATGGAGAGTGCAACACTCATTTTGATGGAAATTGCTGATTGGCGTAGGGACTGGAGTTGGGATGCTGAAGCAATTCCTCATCTTTTTGAACAGGACTTTACACTTTAGGTAGATTGTTGACTTCATTCCGAGTCAGATCTGGGCGGTATGAGGATGTGGAGGGGAGGGGAGGGTCGCCGGAGGGGGAGGGAAAAGGGTCGCCGGAAGTGATTGTAGAGAGAGAGAGAGAGGGGGGGGGGATTTTTTATTTTTGGATAAATAAGAGATAGTTTGGATGAAGGACTATGTGGAATTATGATTATGATGTCGAACTAGTTGATTAAATTTCAAAATTCTTGTCTAAATTGTTCTTTTAACTTGGGATTGAAGGACCCGGCGATAATTTTCCCTATTTTCTAGAGTATGCATCTTTCCAAATGCAACTTTTAAGTGATCATAAGAAAGAGTATTGTTTGATTTCGAAATACTCTCTTCTTCTCCTTAAAATAAGCTCTTGCTCACTCTTCTTTCCAATAAATAAACCAACTTGTACAACACTCATCAATGTTCGGTGAAATTATCAGAAAATTTTGGCTTCAACAACTATGAAATACAGAAAAACACAAAAAAATAAAAATAGAGGTAATACGCCTGACAGAGCAAAACTTAAGCTTGGTCGGTGAGAATGAAAGAGTAAGCAGAAGTGCTGAAATAAATTAAGAGCATTCAAGTCACTTGCATCTGCATGAAGTGTACCGATGTTGATCTTGACACAGCCTTCAATCGAAACGTTGCATCTGCAATATTAAATCCACAGTTAATTTACTTAGCAGGTGGGGGGGAGGGAGGGAGGGTTACATGGGCAAACTAGTTGAGAATATACACTCTGACCTATACACATGATGCATATTTAAAG
Organism: Adenophora triphylla var. japonica; assembly: GCA_022495995.1. NCBI lineage: Eukaryota > Viridiplantae > Streptophyta > Magnoliopsida > Asterales > Campanulaceae > Adenophora > Adenophora triphylla. Next base: position 86,805 of record JAFEMH010005936.1, read on the forward strand.
ATAATTTACATAAATCCATCCCAAAAATTAGAAGATGGTTCTTTTTTCTTTTTTCTTTCTTTTTTATAAAGCTTTTTATCCCAAGGAAGCCTCATCCTTTCTGAGTCTCCCCGTCAGAAAATAGACAGTATGATTCCGGTTTCATGAGATGACCTTCAAGAAGCAGCATATTTGATACTAACTCCGTATCTAAATGAATGCCAATTTTCAAAAAAATTTGGTCCCCAAAAAAAATTTATACTTGCAAAGCTCAATGTTTAGAAAACGGATAACAAGAATATATACGCATCTTTGTGTTAAATCGTATAAAACGTAAACATTTTAAGAATGTCCCCTGGATGAAATTTAGACATTATCTTAGGGACGAAGGGAGTAACATATATCAAGTCTCTTTCCTTCTAATGCTGGATTATGGATGAGATACAAACGGCTCATAATCTGACAACAATCACATTTACTGACTACCATATACTCAACCCAAAAGATTTAATCCAACAATTTTGGGTTATTATGTGAAGTATATGATGGACCCTCACCAACTCGAGCATACATCAGCAACATAAGAATCACTCTTAACAAGAATGGAATACAAAAATTTATTGAAAAGAACGTCAGGTACAGCCTAGAGTTTTTCTACTTCACACAACTAACAGCCACCAGAGTCAAAGAAACTCCTGAGTACGATCATTCTAAATTTTAGAAAGTTATTCAGGAATGAAGAACTCAGCCAAGAACATACCTTCCAAAGGCCGTCATTAAGATAATGCATGTTATCCACACCAATTCCCTTGTTAATTGCCTTTCTGCACGTAATAAAACACTGAGATCAACCAACTATTAACAATGCAAATTAATATGGTTACAATGACAGTCAAAAATGTCCATCTGACAGTGAAAGGTCAATAGGAAAAAAAATAGGCCTTATTTTGCAAGAATCTTTCAAGTTTGTCAATCCTTTTCTTGATTCTGCTCTCACAGACTTTCTTATATCAACGAAAAATGCACATAGATTTGTTGAATGATGCCCACCTTTTCCATTTAATTTGTTCTTGGTTTATACAGCTTAAAGAAGAGAGCCAGAAATTATTTCGGAACATCTTACATAAATTAAATAAAATAAGAAACCAAACCCCACTCAAAAGAAAAAACAACACATATTATAGCTCCCTGAAAGGAAACACGGAAGACATGCTCCAAAGGAACAGTCAAATGAGGCCTAACATTTTATCTAGTTAACAACTGTCACCATTCTGTTCTATTCAACAGCTTTACCCAAAAAGCCATTAAATCTGCTATTTCTATTGGGAAAGAGAACTAGTCTTCAAGGCATTCAAAAATGGAAATTGTAACTGTCTTCTCTTGGAGGGAGGGTGCTAATGTTAGCATCTGATAAGCAACACATGTTTTAATGACAACTAATATCTCTTTTATCTTTCACCCGAACTATTTTCTTATTTGTCATTTGATTACAAAAAAATACAGCAAGAAGAACTACAAAAGTGCACAAACTCAGTTGCCGTAGAATCCTGGGTTATAAATGGTGATATTTGCAAGAAGATTTAGACAAGTACTATTAATTTAGTTCTTAAAAAAATGGCATTTACATTTATGGTATTTTGACATAGCGGTTGCAAGAATACAACATATTATCAAACACAAATATCCATAAGTCCCATCTTTCAGAACACTCGACCTGACAACTGCAATGCAAGTGGATAAACCTAGGTAAAAATGGAGTAACATGATAAATTAGAATATGTTTCATGCGATGTTAAACAATTATTTTCTTTTCCGGAAACATTCAGCCTAATTCCCAGAAAGCACCCACCACTGTTCTATTCCCAAAAAGTTATTTTTCATAAGTAAAACCTTAAGAGGCATAGTAACTTACATATCTTTTGCAGACATTTTTGTAAAGCCAATAGCAAGAGCATGCTGCTTGCCTTCAGCCATAATAGCCTGAGAAAACAAAACGGATGGGAAAATTACGAGACAGAAATATAACCACTATAACATCACATAGTCTACTGCCAGAACTCTTTCAAGCTACCATTGCCGTGGGCTATCAGCTACATGTTAATCACAAAGGAGAAAGATGAAGCAAATTAAAAAAAAAAAAAAAAAAATCAAAAATAAAGTACACTGAAAAGGGTAACATGATACTCCCTCTGTCCCAAAATGTTTGTCCCATTTGACTTTTTTGTTGAACTTTGACCACAAATAAATGACAATTTAATTATGTTCATGAAATTCTAAAAATTCCTATTGATTCACCATTAATAATATAATCAACAACAACTTTTAGAATTTCATGAACATGATTAATCTCTCATAAATTTGTGGTCAAAGTTCAACAAAAAAGTCAAATGGTACAAACATTTTGGGAAGGAGGGAGTACTATCTACCAAGCGTATCAATGATGATGAAATTGGTCAATGAAAATACAACAGCATATCACTGTAATCTTTGTAATTCATACCACAGGAGTTTCTGCTCCCACTTCATCGTCCAAGGCACCACCAGGAGATGTAAGCCCTGGACACATAATATTAGCGCCCGCAAGAACATATTTTATTGCACCCCTGTCCACTTGTAGCTTTTTCATTATGTTTGGGTCTGCAAAAGTGAGTAATTTGGGATGTAAACATTTAACGATAGCATCATACTATTCTACATGTTAACTGCTGCTAAACATACTATGCGCTATAATACAGAACGTTGGCCAGATAAGACATAACAACCCTGTTCAGACTTGTGGTTAAGGGTTACGTTTTGAGCTTACTTAAAAAAGAAACTAATAATAATGAAACCCTGAAGAGAACCATTAAACCACATGCCAAAAAAACAGTGCAGCAGAAATGAGAAATTTAAATGCATGCTTGCCAAAAATGAAAAAAATGAAATTCAGAAAGGGCACTTTATTTTCACTTGAGATGGTTACAATAGGTTAAACACTGACTGACCACCGACGAACCTTCTACCAGGATAGATAATATCAGTTCAATAGTAACACAAGAGGTACATGGTAAACTCATGAAGTGGACTCAAATAGAAGGGCCAAACTCCGTGTCGACCCGAATCTGACAATTCTTATGTTACGCATAAATTCTGCAAAATTTAAAATGAGTAGAAAGTTCTTTGAGGTTTAAATCAAAGTAGGAAGAGTCAAATATGAAACTCGTATCACTAATCACACCAGAGGTAGTTCACTGATCACCTCAAGTCTCTATCTGCAGTTGTGTCAACAGGCATGCTTGCTATGTGGGCAAGAAAATTTTTATTACTCAACTTTGGTGAGTGATGTTTTTATCTTTTTGCTCCAAAATAGTGCAATTCATCTCAGATATAAGTGCAAGAGGTAAAAGTACGTAGCACCCCTTAATTCATGCTCGCAGTTCGACAAAATGAAGGGAAGAAATGCAACTTGCTTCCAACTCTCTTCTTGGGTTCTACTTATCAACTTAAGAGACTCTGAATAAGTTGCTGCCTCGCAGAATCAGTAGCCACTTCATTCCCTCCTTACTAAACATCTTTGCAACCAAGATTATCTCCTCTCTAAAATGTAAGCTTAAAGTTAGCCAAAACATAATTAGTGGGTCCAAAGAGGGAGGAATGCCTTTCATGCTTCCTTGCCTCTGCTTCCTATATATAATACGGCATGAACTAGGTCCATCACTCTTTTAATACTCCACTTTTCCCCCGGTCAGATATCAGTTCCACGAGAACATAAAAATGCTCACCGACATCCCTATTTGAAAACAATTATGGATGTCTCTTGGAAGATGGAAATACTAATGATCATTTTCTCTGAAGTTCTATAATATTTAGAAGTTCAAGACGTCATTACTTTTAACACATCCATCACTTCGACTTGCATGCCAATTCAAAGTATGAAAAAGAACAAATAAAAAAGATGGAAAAGTGATGATCACATGCTATCTGAAGTTCTCATGATAAAATTCTGTTTTATCCAGATAATAAGTCATTAACATTCTACTCCCTCCGTCCCGAAATGATCTTCCTACTTTTTTGGTTGTTGATATGAAGGTACTTTGAGCAATAAATTTAGGTTGATTTAACTATCATAATAAACATCTAAAAATTGTTATTGATAGTATCTATAATGGTGTATTATAACAAGTTTTAAATTTTAATTAGAATAACTAAATCAACCTAAATTTATTGCTCAATAAACCTTCGTAGCAACAACGAAAAAATAGGAAGATCATTTCTGGATGGAGGGAGTATGATCTAATAGTGCTACACATGAGCTTGAAGTATGAACAGTAACATATGACAAAATCAGATATATCTTTTATCAATTGTAAGTATACATTGATGAAGAAGTCGTAGGGTAGGCATGTATGGTCCATCACGTATGTTGAAAAACAGAGGCACATTGTTCACCACGACTAGGTTCAAATGGTTTTGACTGAAAGCAGAAGAAATGAGAAAAGAGTATTAAAAAAGTGTAGGAACAATATTAAGAATTAAAAGAATGAATAAAGTTTAAGCAAAAACACAAAATAAAAAGGCATCAAAAATCACCCAACTATGCACCTTGTTTGGATTTGATCATTAAACTATAGTTTGTTACATAGCATCGAACTATTTCTTTGTTGCACGAGAGGTCACTCCTCCAAGCTCCGTTAATATTTTGACGCTATGTTGCCATGTGCTCTGCACATGACACAATTTTTAATGGGTAATATAGAGAAGTCATTATATTGTCAGGTATAATAACATTTGTAAGTTTTTTGGTTATGATGGTGGTGGTGACCGTAGTAAGTAGTTGATGATAGTGGTGGGGTTGTGGTGGCGGTGGTGATTTGTTTTTGGTGATGAGGGTGAGAGTGATGGCAACAGTAGTGATAAGGGTGGTTATGGTAGCGCTAGAGGGGAGTGGCGGCAGAGGGGGTGGTGATGATGGTGAGAGTGATGGCACAGTAGTGATGACGTCCAAATAGGGTACAATATAAATTTTGTAAAAAAAAAGGTTACAATATAACAGTTAGACCATCAAATTATTTAATAAATAAACTTATTTTTATCATATAAAAAAATAAAACATGGCTAAAAAAATAGTTTACGGATGATAGGAAAAAGTACAATAGTTTGGGGATCTTATAAGTATTTAACTCAAGTAGAGGGAAACGTGGGGTAGTTTTCCAATATTACCCATAAAAATTATGCCATGTGCAAAGCACATGACAACTTAACGTCAAAATATTACATAGTTAGAAGTGACCTCCCATGCAACAAAAATATAGTTTGATGCTAAGAATGCATCAAAATAAAGTTTAATGAACAATACCACACAAGGTGCATAATTGGATGATTTTTGGTGCATTTTTGCCAAATTATAAATAGGCATTAAATTATAATAACCATTTTACGACAACGAGAGGTGACTTCTTTGGAAGCAAATCATCCAACACCAGCTCAAGCCCTGGGTACTGCAAAAGACCCATACATCAGTAGAAATAATTCAATGAAACGTGATTCAGAACAGAAGAGGAAGATGGAAATTCACGACCTCGTCTGCAATACTTTGCCGGATTCGTCGTTGCACAGATGCTTTGACTTGATTTTGCCCAGATACTTCTTCGGATGTGAACCTACATACATATTATTTGCATGAGTAAAAAAGCAGTAGCTCTATACTAAAAAGTAACATTGTCACAGAAAAAAACATGCATGCAACACAAAATCACATTCGATTAACAATTTAACAGCCCTCTTCAATGGAAAGATATGAGCACATACAACAAATCATACACTCAAAATTATCTCACAGCAGTTTTCAAGCTTATAAATGAAAATAAATTCATAATAGATTTGGTTGTCGCATAGTGTAAGCTCTCCTGCCAGCAGTGTATTAACCTTCTGCTTATGCCTACCTTTCAACACTGCAAAACTGTAGACTAAAGAGTGAAAACCAAGTTGCTGATGCACGACCCATTGGGTTTCACTAGGCCAATAGAAAAAGGTAATAATACAAAAGAAAGAAGATTAGAAAGAAATGATGAATTTGCAAAGGTACAAATGCTCCAATGTCTAGCTATAAATACTTGGCCGGTGAAGAGCTAAATCAAGAAGATGAAAACGTGTCCTGCTGTTTGTAAGTTGACCCACATTTTAAATCATTGAGCACATTCAAATCCTTATTTACAATTCTACACTTGAGTATGACAACTATTAAAATCTCCACTTGGCTCCATAGTAGACCCAAAATGTACATACACAATGATGACCTGAAATTCAAAATTCTCTATATCATGTTTCATCTTGATATAAGCATGAGCTAGAAAGCCATCTTTCACAAGTATAACACCAAATGCGAACGAAATAAGCTGATATCAGTAAACGTCTAACAAGAACTGTCAAAGACAAGGCTTGATATAACAAAAAAGAATCCTTCTTTTAAAAAAATAAGAATTATAGACTAGTATTACAAAAATTAAAAATCCTCTATCAAAAGAGAACAAGCTGTCAACAAAAATAAAGAGAACATGAAAGAAAATACAGCCAAAAAGAAAGCAAAAGTGGGGGAAGGAGTGGCTATGAATGCAAAGACGCTCCTATCTCTGCAAAATAATCAAAAGTAGAGTTCCTCTAAAAGGCCATAAAGTGGTAGCCGGTAATAAGGACAACAAGACAACCCGATCCGTCAGAAGTGGAAACAGATGAGTCTTATAAGGAAAATCCTGGAGTTTTCATTCTGTCCAAAAGCCCCTAGATGCCACAGAAGCACCCTTCTCCCTTCCATATTCACAGCCGCTAAACCCTTCAACTGTAGGAGAGAAATGTGACTGCTCCCAGACTAACCATATAGAAAAACTGATAAACTTCATGCAACTGTACCATGGAAGTGAGAAGAGATCTAGACTTGCTATGTAGTCTAGAAATGACACACGTCTTGCAAAAGAGCCTCGTGAGATCTGTGCCTCTGATTCAAGGGTTTGTATTAAGTCTGTAAAGGACAAGGACCACACAAAACTTAAGTCAACCTTGACTTTCCAAATGAAGAAAACACAGTGAAGAGGATGGAAAATGATCTAACCAAAGATCAACAAGGACTTTGCGGAGAAACTGCTGTGGGTTCAAGAACCCAGGAACAGCAGCAAGGGTAATCATAAAATGAGTTGATTGAATGATCCCTAATAACTTGACTAACACACTAGCCTCCTAAGAAAGGAAATTGCAAGAATTGTCTCAACCCTCCCTTCACTATAACGCAGAAAGGAGGCACAATGAAGATAATGATTCTGTAAATTTGACAAAAATAAAGAAACACAGAAGACTCCCCTGTCCAATGATCATAGCAAGCACTAAAAAACCATTCCCATCTCTGAAAACACAGGGAGGAAATATAAATATCATAATAGATGACTTTTAAAGGACTTTTCAAGTTCATACACCTTCAATTCCATCATCCAAGAAATTCCTTTAAACATCAAATTCAGTTCTAAATACTAGACAGCTTCCAAGAACACTCTTGGACGGTCTCAATAGTAGACAGAAAGTAGTTTAATTCCCATTTCTAAAAATAATAAATTGTGGAAGTCCTAAACCAACATGGTGATTCTGTGCAAAAAAGCTCCTGAGATGAATTTCAGTTACAAAACGTAAGTATATTTCAAAGGCGCAGCAACAAACTTAGCATGCCCATGAACTTATTTGAGAATCAGCAATTGCATTACTTTCAGCATCCAATTTAGTGTATCAATCCTGAAAAATCTTGGGTAAGGGCTCATTTCGACAGCACAGATCTTAACAGTTTAATGTACCCTGCCAGATCCTGCTAATGCAAGAATTTACCGAGACTCCTTCCTACCCTCATTCGCTATAGGTGAATTTTGTAACTTCCTTAAAAATAAACACTCATTTTGGAACATAAAAAAAATAGAACAGGGAAACTCCTTTAGGGGCGGACAGAGTATAACTTATGGGTAAGCAATTTGTATGATGAAAGCATAATAACCTTGAGCATTTCTAAAATTTAAACCGTGAAAAACAAAAGGGGAAAAAACAAAAGAAAAAGAAGGTTGATGGGTATGAAAGTGAAGCTTGGATTTAGGAAAACTACTTTGTTATTACCAACTGAAACTCTTAAAAATAACAAAAGAAATAGAAGTAGATTCTTTTAGATATGATCATAATGCAGCGACTGTTAAGAGTACCAAAAATCCTTCATGATCCGTTCAGTGGAAGAAAAAATTAGTAAATTACATAAAATTCTATCACCAAACAGTCTAATATCTTGCAGAGTCTTAATCATCAGTCTTACAGTAAACAGTAAAGTCATACTAAGCAATCATCACACTGAGTGAAGGTAATCGAATTCACAACATTTGACAATTTGTTACCACACCATTACTTTCACCAGAAATTTCTATATTACATCACTCTACAACACTTTCCACTTTTAAATAGGCAAGCTGTTTAACATATAATAATGACCAGCATTAGGGTTCTTAATACACAAGCTAATCATGCAGATCGCTGCCCGGAGAGATAAGAACAAATCGCATTTCATCATGTTTGCAACAACAATGTCAAATATACATATGAGAATAACTTCAAACAATTATAAATTAGCAATCTACCCAAACGATACCCTAAATAACAGCCTAACAATCACACATACGAATGTGAAATAACTGGAAGAGGGAAGGAACTCACTTCTTGAACATTTCAACGTGGTGCAGCAAAAATCTCGAGAAATTTTTATTTCTAGGGTTTATACTGGATTGATTCCGAGATTCAAAAACCCAATTTTGGGAATAGGTTAAGAAGAGTGTTGTAATTTTGATAAAGAACGATCCACCCAAAATTGAAATTGACAAATTTATGCGTTCCGTGAAGGGATTCAATTCAAGTATTCAACAAAAAACAAAGGGGAAGTTTGTAGCGAACCACGCGTGGTTTCCAAGCGGAGTAGTGTGTGAGCCGTGAGCGTTCGCTGTGCTGTAACAAAAACAAAAGGTCATGATTAGCCGTCTAGGGTTCGAGGCTTAGTAACTTAACTTCAACGGAGGGGTTTAGGTTCGTGGTTAGCTTAATTAACCAGTTAAAAAATTAAAACTGATTACATCTATTTGGGTAATGCTCCATCTTGAATAAATGTTGGGATTAATTTCAAAAGCCTCTCAAATCAATAAAGACACGTAAGGCTATGGGATATCAAAGGTAAATACTAAATACAGAGAACGAAAAATATAGGAAACGAAATATTCCAATTTTGCCCTTCCGTCTCGTGTGTGTCTACACGATATTTTCTCCTTATACCGTGTATATTCACACGACACACTTCGCAGGAAAATTCCAATCGTTCACCCATGGACACTGCGAACGATATCATCATCAACAACGAAGCAGGTCTCAAATGGTTGATAGGTTCTCCCTTCGTCTCTCCCCTCACAGTAATATCCACCTTCGGGTGCATTCACTCCCACCCCTCCGACCCCTTTTCACCTGATTTCGTCAGAGAATCAATCAGGTAACCCTAACTCCCAATCATCTGATTCTTTGTTTGCCTGGGCGTTTGTGATTGATTTAGTTGAATTTTTTCCGTGCAGATGATTTGAGGACACTTTTGTTGAAAGGGTTTGAAGTAATTGGAGCATTGATTGTTGGAAAAGGAGGTTCTGATTTCAAAGGGAATGTTAGTGACGCCATTGATGCGTCCAGTATAAGAGGAACTCTATTTTCAGTTTATCTCGTGTAATCTCACACGAGAAGAATCTCGTGTGATTTTACACGAGATTTATCTCCGTCCACCATTATAAGGGCCCTTTCATTTGATTGAATATTCAGGTTTTGGTAATCGGTTGTTTCGTGTTGATTATGACGATGGTTGTTGATGTTTTGGTAATGATTTTGCCGAATTCTTCACTCATCTCGTATGGATCCACACGAGATGTGTCTCGTGTGGATATACACGAGATGTATATCGTGTGTATCCACACGAGATGTGTCTCGTGTGGATACATACGAGACACATAAAACCCTAAATATCCTAAATAATTGCACATATTTGTAACTCAATTTCCATTTGGATTTTGAGGAAACTCATGTAGATGAAAAACATTTTAAATGTTCTTTAGAATGTAGAAAAAAATAAAAAATAAATAAACGAGGTAGCCGTATACCATTTTTGGCAAGATCGGGGACACATAAAACCCTAAACACCCTAAATAATGGCACATATTTATAACTCAATCTCCATTTGGATTTTGAGTATAGTGATAGAGATGAAAAACACTTTAAATGTCAATTAGAATCTAGAAAAAAATTAAAAAAAAATAAACGAGGTAGCCGTATACCATTTTTGGCAAGATCGGGACACATAAAATCCTAAAAACCCTAAATAATGGCAAATATTTGTAATTCAATATCCATTTGGATTTTGAGGAAACTCATGTAGATGAAAAACACTTTAAATTTCACCTAGAATCTAGAAAAAAATTAAAAAAAAATAAACGAGGTAGCCGTATACCATTTTTGGCAAGATCGAGACACATAAAACCCTAAAAATTCTAAATAATTGCACATATTTGTAACTCAATTTCCATTTGGATTTTGAGGAAACTCATGTAGATGGAAAACATTTTAAATTTCATTTATAATGTAGAAAAAAATTAAAAAAAAATAAACGAGGTAGTCGTATACCATTTTTGGCAAGATCGGGGACACATAAAACCCTAAACACCCTAAATAATGGCACATATTTGTAACTCAATCTCCATTTGGATTTTGAGTATAGTGATAGAGATGAAAAACACTTTAAATGTCACCTAGAATCTAGAAAAAAATTAAAAAAAAATAAACGAGGTAGCCGTATACCATTTTTGGCAAGATCGGGACACATAAAACCCTAAAAACCCTAAATAATGGCAAATATTTGTAACTCAATCTCCATTTGGATTTTGAGGAAACTCATGTAGATGAAAAACACTTTAAATATCACCTAGAATCTAGAAAAAAATTAAAAAAAAATAAACGAGGTAGCCGTATACCATTTTTGGCAAGATCGGGACACCTAAAAACCCTAAATAATGGCACATATTTGTAACTCAATCTCCATTTGAATTTTGAGGAAACTCATGTAGATGAAAAACACTTTAAATGTCACCTAGAATCTAGAAAAAAATTAAAAAAAAAATAAACGAGGTAGCCGTATACTATTTTTGGCAAAATCGGGACACATAAAACCCTAAAAATCCTAAATAATGGCAAATATTTGTAACTCAATCTCCATTTGGATTTTGAGGAAACTCATGTAGATGAAAAACACTTTAAATGTCATTTAGAATGTAGAAAAAAATAAAAATAAATAAACGAGGTAGCCGTATACCATTTTTGGCAAGATCGGGACACATAAAACCCTAAAAACCCTAAATAATGGCACATATTTGTAACTGAATCTCCATTTGGATTTTGAGGAAACTCATGTAGATGAAAAACACTTTAAATGTCATTTAGAATGTAGAAAAAAATTAAAAAAAAAATAAACGAGGTAGCCGTATACCATTTTTGGCAAGATCGGGACACATAAAACCCTAAAAACCCTAAATAATGGCACATATTTGTAACTGAATCTCCATTTGGATTTTGAGGAAACTCATGTAGATGAAAAATACTTTAAATGTCACCTAGAATCTAGAAAAAAATTAAAAAAAAAAAACGAGGTAGCCGTAGACCATTTTTGGCAAAATCGGGACACATAAAACCCTAAAAAACCCTAAATAATGGCAAATATTTGTAACTCAATCTCCATTTGGATTTTGAGGAAACTCATATAGATGAAAAACACTTTAAATGTCACCTAGAATCTAGAAAAAAATTAAAAAAAAAATAAACGAGGTATCCGTATACCATTTTTGGCAAGATCGGGACCCATGAAACCCTAAAAACCCTAAATACTGACACATATGTGTAACTCAATTTCCATTTGGATTTTGAGTATTTTCATAGAGATGAAAAACACTTTAAATGACATTTAGAATGTAGAAAAAAATTAAAAAAAAATAAACGAGGTAGCCGTATACCATTTTTGGCAAGATCGGGACACATAAAACCCTAAAAATCCTAAATAATGACACATATTTGTAACTCAATTTCCATTTGGATTTTGAGTATTTTCATAAAGATGAAAAACACTTTAAATGACATTTAGAATGTAGAAAAAAATTAAAAAAAAATAAACGAGGTAGCCATTTATAATTTATACATCTCGTGTAAAAACACACGAAATATATACTTATATCTCGTGTTGATGTACACGAGAGGTTTAAAATCCTGTAACCCTTCAAAAACGAGCTGCGTTGAATTCGCCGTTTATAATTCCTTAAAACACACCTATTCTGAACAGAAACCATAAACCCCATTATTATTCAAAAAATCAATCTCTAAGTTCATAGCATGGATTCCTCACAAAATTCTCCCCAACATTCTCCAAGTTTCAATGATCATAGCATGGATTCTTATGAGTATATTAACCTTGATGATATAGAATTTGTCCTTGATGAAGAAGAAGAAATCTCACCAAATTCTCCTCCACATCAACATTCTCCAAGTTTCAATGATCCAAGCTTCTATGATCATAGCATGAATTCTTATGAGTATATTAACCTTGATGATATAGAATTTGTCCTTGATGAAGAAGAAGGAATCTCACCAAATTCTCCTCCACATCAACATTCTCCAAGTTTCAATGATCCAAGCTTCTATGAAGTAAGTTCTTAATCTTTTGTTTTGTATTGTGATCAAAATCGAAATCAAAATTCCATCTTGGACGGAGATAATTTCGTGTAAAAATACACGGCATAGTTGCTTACATATCGTGTACACTAACACGAGATGTACTGATCTATGTCGTGTATTTATACACGAAATGTATACTTACTGGAGCTTTGAAACTGACGGCGAGTACCGTATTTTGCGGGGTCCATTTCCGGATATCAGTGATGAATTCACGACATCAGAATTATTTCCAAACAGGGATGCGCTTCTTGCACATGTACGGGAAATCGCGAGGCGTCGAAATATACACCTTGTTATACAGAACTCGAAGAATAGAATTGGAAATAAACTAGCTTATGCAATGATAATATGTCATTTTGGTGGATATCACATGCCCGGAAGATCTAAGAATATAAAGAAGAGTAGTAGCAAGAAGAGAGAGTGTAGTTTTAAACTATATGCCAAAGAAAGGAGGGATGATGGGTTATGGGGTTATGTTGTAAGGAATTGTATACATAATCATGGCTTTCCTTTGTATCCGGAAGGTTTTCCTCTCGGGAAATTGACAGGTGCCGAATATGACGTTGTGTGTAGGGCAAGTGAATGTTCATTGCGTCCAAATGACATAGTTGCAATGTTAAAGATGAACGATGAGAAGAACGTGAGCACTCCGATGCACGTCCGCAATGCCATCACAAAATATAGAGAAAAAGAACGACAAGGAAGGACCCCGCTATAACAATTCCTTAAATTACTCTTAGATCATGAATATACATACTACACGAGGGAAGACGCTGAGAGTGGCATGATCGGCGATATATTCTTCTCTCACCCATTAGCAATGAAGATGCTAAACTGTTTTCCATATGTTGTACAAGGTGACTGCACTTACAACACCAATCGCTATGGACTCGTACTTCTTGCGGTTTGTAGGATTTACTTCCACCGGGCATAATTTCACAATAGCGTATGCGTTCCTCAAGTATCGAGTGCGGATGATTACAAATGGGCATTGGACAATTTGCACGGCTGTTTACACCTCCCCGGTTGCCAACAATTTTTGTCACCGATCGTGAATTGGGTTTTATCAGCTCTCCGTACAGTTTTTCCCGACACCGCACACTTCTTGTGTCGGAGGCATATCGAAGTCAATGTTAGAAGGCATGGGTTGAGTCATACAGGTATTTATTTATTTACTTATTTACTTATTTATTGATTTTCTTTGTTTATAATATATATAATTGCTTAAATTACGGTAGCGAGGATTTGGCGAGAATCATTCATGAGGAGTTTCAATTATGCAATCTCGGCCCTACCTCCGGCGAATGGGACGAACGTTGGCAAGGGCTTTGTGACCCTTTCATATCTTATCCTGTATTATTGGATTCCCTCCGCGATACATGGATTACTCCATACTCTCGAATATTCTCGTCCATGCACACGGATGTGTTACCACACTTTGGGACCCATACCACAAACGGGAGCGAGGGTGAGCATAACGGGTTGAAGAAGGCATTGGGGAGTGCTTCTTCTACTTTTGACACAATCTTCAAAAAGGCTCATAAGTTCTTCGATATCCAACTAAAAAATCTCAAACAGGGTAAGAATAGATCAAACACCAGAACTCCAATTGATTTGAGGACCCGTAATGCGTATCACAACATATTGACTAAAGTGTCAACGGAAGCCTTGCGCATTATCGACAAGAGCGGGGTCGACTTCGGTAAAATCAAGCGGGGTCGTAATGGGGTAATGTCATCACCGAGGCTGCCTGCGGGTGTTACTACAGGCGAACACATGGACTTCCATGTAGTCACGAGATTGCAAGGATAGAGGACTGTGGGGGACGGATTGAGCTGGCCTCGATTCATGATTTTTGGAAGAAGTTGGACATTGAAGTAGACAACCCTCCATCTGAGCCTTCAATAAATAAAGACAATTTTCAAGCTATGTTGAATAAATTTGAGAAAGCACCTGAACCGGTAAGGAGAAAGTTATTCAAAACGATGGAAGAAGGGCTAAATCACCAAACAAGAGATGCTTACGAGCCAAATCATATTTCAAAGGCGAATAAACCCCGGACCGGAAGTTCCAGAGAACCGTCAGATTGGGAGCATACTAACAACTTTTTTCGAGTCCCCGTTACACCATCCTCGACTAGCAAAGGGTATAGATCTTCATTCATTTGTGGCTCACACAGTTGATTACGTTCTTGATGTATTTGATTTGCATGTTGATAGTATGAATGCTTCTCACTCTTTTCTTTGCCCTATTTCAGGTCTAGATCTGCATTCATTGCATCAACCCAAGCGAGTTCGGAGTCCACGCACAAATGGAAATCAGCTTCAGAACCCACACCATCTACCCCTGCTAGTACTCCTACGTCTCATCCACCACTAGCTGCTTCCGGTCGTGGGAGAGGACGGGGTCGAGGGCGAGGTCGAGGGCGAGGTCGAGGACGAGGACGGGATCAGGGTCAGGGTCGTGGAGAGGGAAATGGACAGCCCAATCACACTAGTATATACAGCTCTACGTATTTGACGTCTTTTCCACCTTTCATTATCCCATATATTGGAGGCATCACAGATGTGGCATCTGATGGACATTGTGGCTATAGAGCCGTAGCAGCACAGATATTCGGAGATGAGGAGATGTGGGCTCGAGTGCGCTCAGACTGTTACCATGAGGTGCATGCTCGCCAAGACCTTTATCAAAGAGTTCTAACTTGGATAAATGTAGATGAACTCTTACGTAGGATTGCTTGCTATGTCTGGCCGACGCCGGACGATACTTATTGGATGGACCTTCCAGATCTTGGGCACATCATTGCCACGAGGTATAATGTGGCATTCATTTCGTACTCGGCTAGCGGCGGCAGCTTATGTCTTCCAGTGACTGTACCAGCAGGAGTAGGACCACCGATAAACACAGTTGTGGTGGGACAAGTGACAAACCATTTTATATTGGTATGATACTTAACTGTCTCATCTATATTTGTAATATTTGAGTGTCTTACTTAAATTCGTTGTATTTAACTGTTATTACTTTTGCAGCTGCACATGTCAGGCAATGATTACCCAATTCCACCACCACCGAACACTTGGAGGGAACACTGTGATCCAAGCGCAAGTCAACTGATCCTCCGATACCGAGATAGGATAGCAGCATTTAATAAACTCTATGATCAGGATACCCATGCAAGAAGAGAAAGATTACGTAGGGGATAGTATATGTGTAATGGTTTTTGAATTATAAAGTTTGAATGAATGTTTGGATGTTTGAATTATATGCTTATCCTTGTTAACACTTTTATTTCGTATACAATTTTTCATCAGTATGACTTTGGTGCTGTTGTTGTTACTGATGTGTCTCGTATGGATCCACACGAGACACATCTCGTGTGGATATACACGAGACACAACTGTGTTGTTACTGATGTGTCTCGTGTATATCCACACGAGACACATCTCGTATGGATTCACACGAGATGTGTCTCGTGTGGATCTACACGAGATGTGTTTCGTGTGGATCCATACGAGACACATCAGCAACAACACCAGCACCAAGTAAACAATAACACCAAATAAACAACATCAACAACACAATCAGACACAACAGCAACTATCCATTTCATACTCCATAATCAGTACTACAAATATATTGTATGTGCCATAATCAGTACTACAAATATACAAAAAACTCCATAACTCCATAATCAGTACTACAAATCCATAACTCCATAAACAACAATACATAAATGCGACCTCCTACATGAGACGACCTAAACCCTCGTGTGCCCGTCTAAGTATATCTCTGGCGTACTCGGGGAGACTCGCATCTGTCACTAATGGAAGTATGAGATCTGCGATCGCTGCAACCCCAGGCTGCGGTGGAACATCAACTGGGGAGGTGGGGGAGGTGGAATGTCAACGGGAGGATCGTGTATCGGATTAGATATCCGAACATGACTCCTAGCCAGAAACCACTCCATATAATCATCAGTCACGGGAGAAGATGTAGTATCTAGTGGTGGCCCCCATCGGGGAACGGGCCTGAAATCATGCATGTCGTACTCCACCCACCCGTCCCAAAAATCATCTCCGTCACCATACTCCTTTTGGTATCCCTTCTGACCCTTTGACAAAATACATCTCGTGGGAGTCACGGGGCCGTGGGATCCTCTGTGGTACCCGAACTGCCCGGTAACACGATCAAGCATATACGCCTCGGTGATGTCACAAAAGCGTATAACCCCACGAAGTGTGAAACCGGCGAATCGAGTCCGCTCCGATACCATAAGGAGTCCAAACAACCTGTGAGTAGACTTTGTTAGGCGAGTCTACATAATAACTGGAGTGATTGTAACAATTTGAAACGCTTTTAATATGAATAACTCACCCTATCAACATGCATCCCGTCAAGAGTGCGGCGATACCGCACTAGATGATCTAATCCCCTCCCATTTGTATCGGCACGTGACCATCTACGGGCTCTCGGCCGCCCTGCGCCCGGTGCGGGTCGAGAAAGTCGCCGGAAATCCGGGAAGTACTCGTATATCTACCCCTGAGATGTATGTAAAAAAGTATTAAATACTAATCAAATGCAACATGTAATTACAGAGGGGGGGAGTTGACAGAGTAAAAAGAAAATGAGTAGAGTAAGATGTACCTCTAGCAGTGTCGCACAACCACCCATCTGCTTGAATCCGGATCTGGACGCCTTCCCCAACTCTCGGTATAAATATGCCAATGTAGCTGATCCCCAGGAGAGAGTGGGGAGTCTCTCAAGATCCATGCATAGAGAAAGGTAGGCTGAGGGCACCTTATCCTGACTCTTGTCCACGAACAAGAGGTGCAGGATATACGCAGAAGCACGCTGGGCATCAGTCATGTGCCCTATACGGGAAGAAAAGAGACGCCGGACATCCTTCAATAAGTACCCAGTGCCTCCCAAAACGAGGTGTCTAGTGATGCCGGATAGGTCAGGCACTGGATCCGGATATCGAATAGGTGCACCTACACAGCTGATACCTGTAAATTGAAGATGAAATAACACATTTTAGTACAAGAGATGAATGTAGATAGTATAGTCTTGAAATTGATAATATATAACAACATACCCAGGATATGAAATACGTCGTGTAACGTAATGGTCATCTCCCCCCACGGCATGTGGAACGAATTAGTCTCAGGAGACCACCGTTCCAAAAATGCCGTAATCAGCGCATGATGAGGCCTCTGAATGGTGGCATCGTGCAGCTGCTGAATTCCCGATGCATCAACGAGGGTCGGCCCTGTGCTCTATCGGCAGCCTCCGGATCATCACGCTTGAACCTGTTTATTCCAAACAAAAAATATAATCAACACTCGAGATCGAGAAAAGTACGAGATGTATAATTAATGGAATATTTAGAGTGTGTGCCAAACAACTTCAAGATTTTAATAAATTCACATACATGATTATCTTACTTTTGCAGATGCAGCAGTCTCGTATGAAAAGTCACCACTGACTCACTAGTGGCATCCCTCCAAATCTCTCGAGCTCGTGATCACCAAAGCCGTATATAAGTGAAACATTCTCTCGGGCCGCCACACGGGTCACTCTGAATCTGCCATGATGGTGGCTCCTCCCCACCCGCACCCTGCCTCCTCCGTCCCTGCCCTCTAGCCACATCCCTCCCCCTCCCCCTCCCATGCCTCAAAGGTCTAACATCATGTACCTCCTCCTCCTCCTCATCCTCCTCCTCCTCATCATCATCATCATCATCATCATCCCCACCCTCCTGCTCCGCCTCCTCATCCCCCTTACCACTATCATCAGAATCAGAAGATCCATCATCATCTCCTACATCCTCCTCACTACTATCATCGTAATCGAAGATGCCTCATCATCTCCTACATCCTCCTCAATCTCATGCTCAAACCCAGTATCGAGTGCTCTCGATGCGCTCGAGCCTTTCAGCCGCAAAGTCCTATCATGATCATCTCCTACATCCTGCTCAATCCCAAGCTCAGACCCACGCACGATAGTCCTATCATGTATCCTTTTGCTGCGTTTATCTACCTTAGGTGCCGTCTCGGCCTTCCTCTTTCTATTGGACGCGGTCATACGTTCACGTGCCTACAAAAAAACAAATAAGAGACAATAAATTAGCTATTTAGCATTTATAACTGAATATGAACGATGTAAAGAAAAAGAGTGGACACTGGGCACAACTCGTGTAAAATCACACGAGATGCATCTCGTGTGAGTTCACACGAGATGCATTCTCCAGTTTGGTTAATATCAAAGAAAGAAAAATTACACGAGATGCATAAAAAGAAAGAAAAATGAACGATGTAAAGAAAAAGACGTCGAAATCAATTGAAGCAACCAGTTCATGAAAGACGTCCAAATCAATTGAAGCAATCAAACAAAAATTAGACATTGGGAATGTAAAATTAGGTTTAAATTACGTTCAAATTGCATTACCTTCTTTACGGGCACGGTGGTAGAAGCGGAGGCGGCGGCGATGGCAGTGGTTGTAGCGGCGGCGGAAGCTCCAGCAGGGACGGCCGGAATTTTAACCCGAGCCATGGCGAACGAACGGCGGCGATGTCGTGTACGTACTGAGAGAGAGAGCGAGGGAGACGAAGAGCTCGAGCTTTGAATTTGAAATGAAAAAAAAAATTAATATAAATGGGTAATTGCGTCAATTGTTAGCGACCGTGTATATTTGGGGCCGTGTATATAACTATATCCGATATCAAATAAAGGATTTATCCGGATCAAAATTTTAAATAAATCTCTTATCGTCACACAAAACCCCTCCCCTTCAGACACGGATCCAGAATTTTGAAACCACGTGAACTTGATATTTAAAAAATATTGTAAACAATAATAACAGTGAAAAATAACTTCATATATAAAAAAAAGTTACATATAGTCGGTGACTTAATGGACATTACTCATTACATACATAATTATAAAAGAGCTTAAACTAACTAAAGCTAACTCTATGAGTCCCTAAAGCTTCAAACTCTTTGATTACCTCGTCATTGCTAATACATACAGCATATTCTTTCTCGATATGAAATACCATACAATCACCAAGAAACTCATCATCCATCTTGTTTCTAAGTTTATTCTTAATAATGTTCATAGCTGAAAATGCTCTTTCAGTGGTTGCCGTAGAAACAGGAATAGTCATAACTAAACAAATCAACCTGTAAAGCATTGGAAATAATACTGGCTTCCTCGTTTCAGCTAATGTTCGGCACAAGTCTGCAATAGATTCCAACTTCTAAAATTTTGGATACTTACGCATCACTCTCTCATAAAATGGACACTCTAATTCTAGAGCATACATTTCAACATCATCAAAGTCCCCAGGATAAAACTTCTTTGCAAGATTGCATACACCATCACATGTAAAATTTTTAAAGTTATCACGAGGATCCATTGTTGAGCTAAGTATAAGAAGTTCTGATGTTTGGTTTGAGAATCTTCTATCCAACTCACTCAACTGAAGATCAAGTAGAGCATTGAATACATCAATACGGTATTGATGCTCAACCGTAACGATATCTCTTTGTTGATAAGGGCGACCCGTACCCTGCTTGTAACGAGCACTCATATCTGGCATATCAATATCATGCTTGAGACAGAAAGATTCTACATCACTTAACAACTTCTCCCAACCTTCTTGCCTCATCTCTTGAATAAGTGATTTTGTATGTTCAACAAAATGCATTCCATCTACAAAGTCAAGAGACCTTTTCTGTAATGCCTGACAAAGAACATCAGTTGTCTTCATCACTTTGTGCATTAGAAGCAAACAGAATACAAAATCAAATGTTCTCATAGCTTTAAGAACTATTTTAGCTTCTACTCGTACTTCTGAGGAAGTATGCTCAATCATATCCCAAAGTGTTTGTTTGATTGAACTAAACAGCTCAATCAAACTCTTAATAGATCGAAAATGTGAGCTCCATCTAGTAGCACAAGGTTGTTGCAATGTACAAACTTGATTAGCACCAGAACCTGACTGAAGATGTCCGCATGCTATCAATTAGCAATTTCCTCCTTTCTAACATCTTTTAATGCAGAATGACGCTTAACGGAAGAATCTACAAAATTCACAATTAGAGTCAAGGTTGAGAAAAATTGCCAGATGTTTTGCACTCCCTTAGCTGTAGCATTTAATGTCAATTGCAAACGATGTGCAAAGCAATGCACATAATATGCATAAGGACAATCTTCAAGAAACAATGCTTGCAACCCATTGTAAATACCCCTCATATTGCTAGCACCATCATATCCTTGACCATGCATATTTTTCACTTAAAGATTGTTCATAGTCAACACTTTACATATCTCATTTTTAAGAGTTTGTGAGGTAGTGTTAGGAACACTCACAACCTTAAAAAACCTTTCCCGGATCATACCTTGACAATCAACAAATCTCAAGATAATGGCCATTTGCTCCTTACTAGAGATGTCTACCGCTTCATCAACAAGAATACAATACTTTGAATCACCAATTTCTTCACGTATCTTGTCCCTGACTTTGTTACCAAGAATACTTAATATCTGCTTTTGAATTGATGGACTTATATACTTAGCATTTTCAGGAGCATTCAACCTAACCCTGTCAACATCCACACTCATTCTTGAAAACGAATTTATAACTTCCCTGAAGTTTCCAGCATTCAATGAGTTCTCAGATTCATCATGACCTCTAAAAGAAGCACCTTGATTAGCTAGCAATCTAATAATTTCAATTGAAGCCTTAAGCCTCAACCGATTATCTTCCACATCTTTAGAGGATTTTGAAAGAAAAGCTGCTTCAATTTGTTTGTCAGGGTTCATCAAACCATCCCATTTTCCATTGCTTCATTATGGGAGATTCAATGCCTCCAATGTGCCTTACAAATGTATTATCACGAGAAGTAACCCTATTCCAGGCTTTAAACCCATCTCTAGTGAACGGTGTACGAGTATGATATTGATGAGAATCTTGGGTATCAAATAAGAAACAAGGGAAGCAATATGCATTGTCACACTCAATTGAATACTCAAGCCATGGATTATCATTGAACCAAGAAAACTGAAATTTACGTTGTTGATCCCCATATTGAGTGAAGGGATATGGACCCTTAGGTTGATATGGACCCAAAGAAACATAGGCTCTTCTAACATAATCACGTTCATTCAGCGGATATTTCCAAATAGCACATCTTTTTCCAGGATCTCTTTCAATAGCATTGACATAATCTTCTGGCTGTAAAGGATGCTCTAAAGACACCGGTTGGACATTTGTAGTTGGGGAGGAGGCTACTAAAGGTTCAAGAACATCATTTGAACTGGATGTTTTGACAGTAGACTTTGAAAACCATGAATCAATAAATTTTGTTCGCTTTGATTGCGGCTTTTCACTTGTCATTTTACACACACCTATAAATTTAATCATCATTTTTTTAGAGAACCAATATTTAAATTAAATCATTCTAGAGTAAGAAAATGAACTAAATCAAAAGGAAACCCAAATATATACAATTTATATTAAACACAAAAATACTACATTTTGAAATAGTTTGAAGATAACAACTAAACATTTAAATATTTACATTTTTTGACTAAAATCTGTACAAAATTATAAACATTAAAACGTCTAAAAATAGTTATTACAAATTTAGCATGCAAAAATATCACATTTTATCATATAATCAAAGTCTAGAATTTAGAAAAATAAAAACTTAAAGAGTTAAATTATAAAAGTTAGAAAATATATTTACTTCAAGAAATTTGAGAGCACAAGAGAAATTTTGACATAGAAAGTGAAACCTGAGCCAAGCCAACGATGGGAGCCTTCAGCCTTGGCCCTTGAACTTGATCTCCTTTGTTATTTTCTTGAGAGTTTACAGTTTAAGTTTACTACAGGGGCGGAGATGAGAAAGAGATGAGTGATTGATTACTGATTAGTGAATTAGACTAGAGACTAGAGAGAGAGGTCACGTGGGCATGGCAGTATAGAATGAATTGTGAGGGGGGATTTGTTTTTGACGGTTGCGTCATTGACTCATTGCGTATACTTAGGTAAAAAAATATATTTTTTTATCAAAATTTTGAGGTGGGCTCCATTCCTCTACTCTCTCCTCTCCTCATTAACATCACAAAACACACACACACACTTTTTTTCTTACTCCGGCCAACGTTCTCCAGTCACGCCTTTGGCGCCTATTCTCGCTACCTACACCTAGATCTGAGCCCTAACCAACACACATAAACTTTCTCTCTCTAAAAACCCTAACCTTTTTTCGACGACCTTCTAGCTTTTGATCTAAAAATATTGGTAAGGAATCCACCTTCGTACAAAGGATAGTAGATCTGAATATGTGTTACTTCAAATTTGGTGAGATTTGAGCAAAAATCCAACTCCCTCTCTCAGATCTAAAACTCTGACCGCCATAGATCCATGACTCCAGTCATCTTCTTCGGCCTATCTCCATCTGATAAAGCTTTTGAACTATTCAACGAAATTGTGCACCCCGAGTAGATCTGGCTATATTAGTAGAGTTTTTTTGTTCAATGTATTTATGAAACTTTTTGTTTTAATGCATGGAATTTTGTAAATTGAATGTGTTTATGCAATGAATGCGTTCATGTGTTTGTAATTTGTTATTTTTTTGTGCAAAACTAGGTTTATATTTTATGTATAAAACTAATTTTAGTCTTATAGTTTAAATAATTTTATTTATTCTCTTAAAAACTGAGAAAAAAAATGACAAATATACCTTTTGTATAAGATGTTATTAGTCTTATATTTAATGTCTAAGAGTCATTTTTAATAAAATATCATATACTCCCTCCGTCCCAGGAAATCCATCACTTTTTACCCAAAATGGCGTCCCGTTTGAAGCGTCACCTTTCCTAAAATTGAAATATTTTATTAATATTCTATTACACCCACTCACTATTTCCTCCTCTCATTCTCTTTCCTAAAACACTATTACACTCACAAAACTTTTTAAATTTACTATTTCCTACACTAATTCTCTCTCCTATTTTCAATTACACTCACAACATTTTTTCTTCCCACCTATTTCCTTAATTTGCGTGCCGAGCTAAAAATGGTGATGCTTTTTCTGGGACGGAGGGAGTTTTTTCTATTTTCTTATAAACTTAGAAAAAAAAAAGTGAAAAAATGGCTTTATACCTTTAAGTAAAATAAATTACTAGTTTGTACATTATTTATACAACAATAAAATTGTACCACGTCACTTTATTTTGGGACGAATGAAAATGAAAAGTGCGACATTTATTCTGATACAAAAGGAGGGGGCTTGAACTTTATCAAAATTTAATGAAAATTTTGATTTTCCTCATTAAATTTAAAAATTTCTTATTGATGACAAATTCTTAAGATAAATGCATTTTTTTAAAGAATCCGGAAAACGAGCTTTACGCGATAGCGTTTTTGCTAAATAAATAGATTTTTTTTAAAAAAATGCGATGACATTTTTGTAAATAATTGAAACTTATTATCACACCCTGACAAGGGAAGATATAAATTTATACCTCTTACTTAGCTTTAAGATGTAGATCCAACCTTAAATTCAATAATTGACATCTTTGCATCTTAAACTCCCGAAAAGTGGGGGTATATTTGACCTTCGTCAAATTTTCGTCCAAAATTTGACAAAAATATCTGATTAGGCAGCCTAGATGAAAATTAGGATATAACACGTGGAAAAAATTGCACACGTGAAATAACAACAACAACACCACCAATACTAACACTTCCACCACTAACACCAACACTCACTACTCTACCATCATCACAACATTACCATCATTGTACCACCACCACTACCGCCACATTCTATCAACAACATTATCACCACCAATTCACCACCGTCACCATTTGAGTATGGTGAATTTTCAATGCACGGGTCGTCACTTATTTTTTATTCGTTGGAAAAAAAAAGGAAAATCCATTTTATGATTTTAATGAGTTTTGATGGTTCGGGGGTAAAATTACGAAATTGAAAGTTATTGGAGCACCAATTCGACTCCAAAAATAATCTAATAAGGCTATTTTAGGTATTTTGAAAAAAATATCATTTCGAAAATCAATTTTTGTAAACAAAGGTAAACTTATACTGAGAATCAATTTTTGACCCAATTCAGAAGATACTTGGTTGGTGATTCGTCTAGTTAGGCTTCGAACCTAGCTTTCAATGTATAAGAGAAATAATGATTCAACTTTCTTGGCTTTGAACCGATTCTTGATTGATGATGATATGCCTAACTAGGTTCCAGACTATCTGATGATTGATTACACTCCAATCTTCAATAGGAAAGAGGTGATTCGCCTAACTGGGCTCTGAACCAAATCCTGATTAATGATGATCTGCCTAACTGGGCTCTTAACCATTTGATGATTGATTAAACTAGATGACTTGATTACACTCCAAATCATCAAGAGAATGGTTTGACGATCAATGTATATCTGAACCCGATGATTTGATTGAACTCCAAATCATTAAAAGGAAGGTTTGACGATCCAAGTATGTCTGAACTGGATGACTTGATTATGCTTCAAATCATCAAAAGTATGGTTTGACGATCCATGTATATATGAATCAAATGACTTGATTACACTCCAAATCACAAAGAGGAAGGTTTGACGATCTAAGTAGTATATATGAACCAGATGACTTGATTACACACCAAATCATCAAAAGGTAGAATTTGTTCTATTGTGATTTCTTAATTCGGTTGTCACTATCTAGACAGGTAATATGTATTTCGTTGTGTGCTTGCAAAGGGTTAGTGAAAACAGTTGTATAACATCATTCAAATTTGTTTGTTGAAGACAATCAATGTGCACTCGACTCGTTGACTCAACGGGGATTGAGTTTTAAATGATTGGTTGGACCAGAGGTTGCCTACGTATCATTAGGAGGGAATCAGACCGGTGTAGTTCCATTCTGTAGAGATTGAAAATTGTTTATAAGATCAAGATTTTGTTTTGAAAGACTAGCTCATGAGGCCTATCCAAAGATCGAATAAGCCAGTCGTCTAATAGGATTTTGTCGAGATAACCCAAGTTTAATGCTAAGGTTCAGAATACTTTAAATACTTGATTGTTATCATATGACTTCTTTCTTGTCAAGCCCCTAGTTACTCATGGGTTGATCATTGTCTCAGTTCTAACTACTCTGATGGCTCTTGTTGTGTAGATTTTATATTGCTTACTCCAAAGCAAGTATCTTTCCTTCACATCAAGCCCCAATAATCTTGTATGTTGTAGATAACTTCATGAACAGGCTTGTGAGTCTGTTTGATTAGAAGAAGGTCGAAGGATGTTCTCTCACTGTCTTTGAGCTTTTTTTTGTGACGCGCCATGATTTTTGCCTAGACAACACTTTCGGATTTTCAATCTAGTTGCCATCTCTTTTGCACCTTTTTTTAAGAGTATGTTGACCCGAATAGGACTCAGAGAGGATTGTTTTAACTCTTATGAGATGGACAAGATGTTGACCTTATTGAGTGAAAGAGTTGACTCTATATCAGAAAGATGATCCAAGCATTGATTTTTGAGATTGATATTTTGCATTGACTCTTTTATAAATGATACTAGGAGGAAGAGAGGGTAGCCTCTAGTGTAGATTTATTTGCTTTGAAGAGTTCGTATGATTCGAGAAATGACTGGATGGGGAGGAAAAGGATGGGAAACCCCAATTTTGATGCTTGGATTTTATGGAGAAGAGCAAGCCCCTATACTCAACAAAGAACTCTTCATGCCTCAAAGATCTAGAAAATTTGTTCTGTCTTTAATGGACTCATGTATTTTTATCTTTTGATATCTTAAATGTTTGTTTTGATTGTTTTTTCAAATGATTCATATAGAAATGTCTTGACGAGTTTTAATAAGAAGGCCAAACATCAGTGCGACCTAGGGTTAAACATGTTTTCTTCATGGATAATTTTTATGGATGATGTTTTGTTGAGGGAACTTGATGCTGAAACTCTCTTTCGTTTTCATTGTTGTTGAGCTTTTTTGTCAGAGGAGATGATGTTGAGTAATTCTCCTTGTCTTCATATTACTTGAGTGAAACTTCTTCTTTATTTAGGTGAAAGCTTGAGAGGTTTTTTTTGTGCTCTGAATGTTTGAGTTGAGTAGCCCCACTCTTTTTGGATAAATGTTGACAACAACAACTTTGACTTCCTTTGATTCATATTCTTTGACTTTCAACATGCATGCGACAAGTGATGGTGTTTAGCCCATATGCCTTTTAATGATAGCTTTTATCATCAAACTTATTTAGACATAACTATTATCATTCGCAAAGTTTTGAATTTGTTCTTGTGATATTCATTGTTCATGGGTCCATTATTGCTTAATGATTCATTATTAGATTTGTATATTTATCATGTTTTATTTGAGCTAACTCATCATTTCTAGAATTGCATGAAGTTGTAATGATATTCAAGAAATATAACAACTTGAAAGAGTGTATAAGAATAAAGAACGACTTTTATTGATAAGGAGATTAAAAACAGACTCGATAGTTTACTTGACACAAACTAAAGAGAGGAGAGATAGACTAAAAAGATAGAACAAATTTTCGACATAATTTACACATTTAATAAAAGATTGATAACACCTATTATATGCAAGTCTAGCCCCACTTTATTTTTGGTCCCAACAGAGTCACCACTGTGAGCATGATCAATTTTCAATGTACGAGTCGCCACTTAATGTTTATTCGTTGGAAAACATAAGAACAACCTTTTTATGATTTTATGAGATTTGAGAGTTCGGGGGTTAAGTTATAAAATTGGAAAGTCATGAAGCATCAATTCCACCCAATCTTAGCGTTGGTGTGAATTACCCCACGATCACGCATGCAATACCGCATGGGTAGTTTGCGAATCATTTCGAGGGCCGAGTCACCTCATCGTTGGAAAACACCAAATTAATGAAAAACGGAGTCGCCACGCCATTTTGATAGTCCTCAAAGCTTTGAAAAAAAGGAAAAAGATACTAGGTCCGGAGGTTAAGTTACCCCTTGGGAAGAACGTTTGTCGTTCACCCAAGGGGCCTTGCAAAAGCAAGTCTTCCAAAGGGTCCAAAGTTTGTGCAAGTGTGTGTGTGTGTGTGTGTGTGTGATTTAAGAAAGAGAAAGAAGAATTTTTACATATTTAAAGGAATATGCCAAGCCTTTTCCAAGCTAGGAACCATTTTTAGAAGGTTAGGTCTAGGATGACTTGAACTTTGATATTTTCGGGATTTGATCCCATGTCCATTTAGAGCTCGTGGATATCACCATTCAACCTTTTCGACCCTTTTGATTGGATTATCGACCACTTAGGCCATGTAAGGCCTAGATGTATCTTACTCCAACCTTCATTGGGGAATTCTTAGGTTAGGTGTAACCAATTAACGATTAGATCTTTAAGCTTTATGATGGAACATTCTAAGAGGGGGGGGGGAAAGATTATGTCTTTCATGGAGATTTAGATGTAAAGATCGAAACTTTACATTAAATCCTCCATTTTACACACTAAGTGACGCGCCCCAAACCGTGGTCCTACTTGGCCCACGCCTGGGACACACTCTGAAGACGCCTTTATTTTAGAAAAACTTTCGAAATGTCCTTTCTAAAATTTGTCAAATACAAAACCTGTTTAACTTTAAGAAACTTTCATAACATACCAACTAAAGGTAAAACATTTAACTTCAATCCAAACTTAAACTTTACAAACCATTTACACTAAGGAACATAGTTCCAAAATATACAACATTTACAACCATTAAAAAGTTTCTAAATAGCAACAACATCTCAAGTCTCGGGTATACTACCCCGTGGTTATACATTTACATAATGCAACCAACGACAAAATACCTTGCCCAAAATACAATCCCAACTAGGCGTCCTCTCCGTGCTCAACGTGGTCTATGCCCTGGCTCGCCTCTATCTAATAAAGCAATAAAAGGACGGGGTGAGAAAAATCTCAGCAAGCTATTATATATGCAACAATATGCTATGTAATCACCTTATGAAAGCATATTACATCAACTCCTCATATATATATCACAATCTTGTCAATACAGAGAGGGATATATATAATAACACATAAGTGCAATAATATAACACTTAGAAGGATACTGAGCCAAGGTTTCATCCTAACAAGATATCTCAATCTGAGCAGCATCAACAGTTGAAGAAGCGGTTCCGGAACCCATTACCAATATCAACAATACGGGTGAAAATGACACAAAGTCATACCCCGAAGTGAAACTAGGCCTCACCCAAAAAAGGGAGCTAGTCCACTACCCAAAGCATGGCCAATGGAAGGGAAAAAGGGACCCAGTGTATGAATTATAACGAACTCGGCTCGGGTGCCATTATAATCCCATAACACTACCCAATAATCAAGTACCAGCTGGACTTTAAATAAAAGTACAATAATACATACTTGCTTTAAACAATCAATGTATGATTCCAAAGTAAGGAACCATACCAATATAGCATATCAAAATGATAGCAAGATGATAACAAGTATCCTATCATAAGTAGCACAAAGGCTAAACAATCATTGAACCAATCCAATTCAACTTAGGATTCCAAAGTAGGGAACCCTAACAAGCACACCATAAAAGATGTCAAACAAGTCCAAAATGTGCAACACATAAGGTCTACACACTTACTATAGCCATTCAAGGATGTATCATCGACCATATAAGGATATCAAGCAAGATAGGTTTCATGGAAATCAAGTATTCCAACCTACTTTAATAAAGTATTTAACTATCTTCCAAATATCACAATTGATAAGTAAAGACATCATTTTGTAGCTCATATGTTGTACTTGGATTAGAGTGTTCAATTGGTTGAAATATATGTTATATAGTTGGACCTACATGGCTTAAAACTTGGTTCAGCAAAACAGGGCAGGGCACGACTCGTGCCCTATGGCATGACTCGTCCCTATTTCATGCAGCCTGATACACTCGTCCACCAGGGCACGGCTCGTCAGGACTCATGGCACGACTCGTGTCAGAGGGCACGACTTGTGCCCTATGCAGAAACTCAGAATCAGAGCTGAAACATAACAATCTCTTTTGAACATTTATATACCATATTTTCCAACTTAAACAACAACACCAAAACTCCAACTTCAGTTCAACACAACCCAACATTACCTCAAACCATTTCCAACCAAGCCAAAGCCATTTTTACCATTTTCAAACTCAAGAACATGGATACAAAACAATATGCAACAATATATTCCATGATTTTAACTTCAAACAATCAAATGAGCATACATAGAAGGAAAAATATAATAACTTACTTGAAAATAATATTAAAGCTTGAAAACTTCAATCGGACAGAAATGCTCCCCTTTTCCTCTCGAACATTTAGAAACGAACGGATCGTCAAACGGATTTTTCTAGAATAATTGGGAGAGTTTTAAAATGGATTATTAGGTTTTGGCTTTGGAACAAGGAAGAAACTTGGCTGGGTTCTTGATTGAGGAAAAAAAAATGAAGCTTCTCAATTAAACTTACAAGGATAAACATTGGAAATTTCCAATTAAGCTCCTTCAACCCATTAAACATTTTCAAACATTAAATCCTTTAAGTTCCAACCTAATCACCTAAGCACCTCAACCTTTTAGAAGATATAATGGGTTGAAGGAGCTTAATTGGAAATTTCCAATTAAGCTCCTAATATTTTCATTTATGCATTAAATAATTATATTTAAATTTATTAACCTAGTTAAATATCAAGGAAGTTATAAATTATTAACTAACACATAATTGCCACAATAAAATGCAAAACATATAAATGAAATGCAACGCACGCCATAATCACGTTTAAGCAAGTATCAAATAATGCCTAGGATTAGGGTCGTGACACTAAGGATTGTATGCAAGACATAAATCTAGGATTTTTAGTATATAAAGATTGAGTTTTTTTTAGGTTTGTCCTACACCTTTTGAGCCATTATCTTTGACTTAGGTGATCATTGGAACAAGTTTTATAGCATTTTGTGGAGAAATTAGTGTAAATATTGGAACTTTACACTAATATCCCACTTAGGATGCTAGGAGAATACTAAGAAAGTATAGATCTAAGACATTTATATACAAATATTGGATTTTTATGGCTCATCATATGTCCTTAGTGCCCCAATAGGTAGACAATCATAGGAAGGCTAGATCTAGGGACAAAGGGGGAGCATTTAGTAAACAAAGATAGCATTTTTATCTAGGAATATAAAAAGGACCACATCATCTTTAGGTGAATCATCCCTAGAATAAGTCTTTGTTCATCCTTGTGAGAGGATTACCTTGAATCACTTGTGTAGGAGAGTGGGGAATGATAGATCTACATTGCTAAAGTATAAAGACGGAAACTTTACAACATAATAACAAGTAATAAAAGAGATAATATAATGTGAGAGTAGATCTACAAGAATAAACTGCAAAGATTGAAACTTTATCTCATAATAGCAAGTAATCAACAAGTATTAAAGAGAGTAAAAGTGTATAAATGTAGATTAGGGTAGGGAGAAAGAGAGATTACCAATTGTTGGTTGATCTCTATCTTCTTGGGGGTGTTTCTTGAGTATAGGTCTATTAAGAATAGATTATGATTAGGTTGGTTTAGGAGAGAGAGTGGGCTCTTAGGTTTTAGGAGAGAGATTTCGTGTTTAGATTTCTGCAGAGGTTTATTGCTTAAAAACTGTTTTGAAAATGGGTAGAGAAGGCCTCAATTTATAGGCTTCTGCCAGGCTACGGATAAGGCCGCGCGACGCCATCTTCCGCTAAAAGAGGCCGCACGGCTTCTTCTTCTGTCGACTCAGCCTGTTTCTAGAATAAGGCAAGGTGGCAGATTTGGAAACTTCTTTCCAGCGAGATCCTATCCAGTTTTGTAATTTCTGGTAAGTCCTTCCTTGCTTAGAAAGTTATGAAAAGTTCCCGAATTGCCCCTAAACTTCATGAAAGTTTGGGAAATTGCTAGAAAACTCAGATGTGTGGCTGTGAGCCAGATTTGGGTACTTACAGTTGGTCTTGCTTATGTGTTATCAATCAATTCAATAGCAAATAAATAAGTAAAAACAATTTAATTTAATTAATTAGTTGAAATGTCGGATTATGTGCGTCGAGATCATCTTCATGAATTGAAGGGACTATTGGCTAATCTTTTTTATTTGATTATGCTACTCTAAAATCAATTGAAAAGATGAGAAGAAGGAGAAGATGATGAGAAAATAAGAAGTTTAGGAAGTTTACCGTAACTTGAGCAATACAAGGAATAACCCTGACAGAGGTTTGTTATCAAAGCAAGCAATCAATCAAATCTAAATTTTGGAAGGAATTTAGGAGTTTTTTTGTATGTCCTTTCAGGGAGAGAACATGGCAAACACGTGATATAGTGTCCAGATAAAAACCAAGGGAGTCTGCCTTGTATTTATACTTGAAGAGTGACTTTCTGATCAAGAATAGGAGTCACAAACATGGAAGAAATAAAATTCATGATTTGAAGAGGTTTCATGAGGGAACAAATCAATGAGCAAGGTTCTATGAAGCCTAAATCTAGGTAAATCTCGGATAAGAGAAGTAGGGATCAAAAAAGAGATCAAGACGGAGAAGGAAAGGAATCAGGTCCGCATACTGAGGAGGTAGTCTCGTACGAGACACGTTGTCTCGTATGAGACAAGCATCACAGTTTGACTGTTTTGCCCTCTACAGCTATTTCGTTAGTCAGTTAAGTTTAAAATTAATGAAGTTAGTTAGAAACCTAACGAAACATGACCAAACTAATGAATACTCGTCAAAAACACAAAGGCGAGAAATATAGTAATGTAATCATGTATAATGAGCTAAGAATGGGGTGTATACACACCGCCACTCACTACTACTATCAACACCACCTTTAACACCGCATTCATCATCACTATTACCACCACAATCACCGCCACTACCATCACTATCAATTTACTGCCAATACTACCATTATTGACCACCATCGTCACTACTACTATTTTCAATTGGGTTTTAATATTGGTAATGGTGTTAATGTTGGTGGCAGTGGTGTTGGAGGGTAAGTCGGATATGGAGGTAATAGTCGCGATGATAGTGGTGTATGATGGTGGTGAGCTACAAGTGGTGGTGCAGGTGGTGGTAGTGTTGAGTGGCAGTGATAATGTAGTGATAATGGTGGTGATGGTGATAGTGGTGGTATTAAAGTGATGGTGCTCGATTATCCAAATCGTCGGTCGAAGGCTGATCCTCTCGTTTCTGGCATCATCACACATTATGGTTTTATACTCAATATTGGTGAATTATTTGAATTGTTAGACAAAGAATGATCCACTTGTTTTTAAGGATGATCCACCCGTTTCTGACATCATCACATACACATTATGGTTTTATACTCAATATTTACTCAATGAGAATCAGATTGGCTTTGTTTGACGATTGTTCGGCAAATGAGCATATAAGATCCTCCATAAGTATACAAGTAACAGAATACAACAAAAAGACAACACCAAAGCTCTTCACATTCTAATCCTTTTCTTTGTTTTTAATCAAATAAATGGCCAGATTCATGAATAAAAATTATAAAATACCAAAAGATTCACCTAAACATACAGATTATCAAATTATAGTAGACACAAATAGGACTTTGTTTGGGAATATTCAAGATTTGACAGTCAATGACCACTAAAATAGACACCAAAGATTATTAATTAAATGCAAGTAAATATAGGAGAACCAAGAAACTTAAGAATATACACTTCTAAGTTCTAATAAATGGAATCATAACAAAATTGTCGCGGGGAAGCTTGAAAGCTCTTTATAAAAACCATTAAAAAGGTACCCTAAAAGAGATGATGTTTCCTTTCTATTATCTTGGAGAAGCTACCCATTTCTAGCTAGTTGTTGATCAGATTCAGATTCCTGTTCATCAATGGCTAGCCCAGATTTCATAGTTGGCATTATAGGTTCTTCTATTTTTTTTTTTCTGATGCTCGAACTCTTTTGTTTACCCTGCCGCATTCGTGTTGGACACTCGTATTTTAGTCTTGTCGATACGGGGGTAAACCAAAGAGTTTGAGCACCTTATATTTTTTCTATTACATCTATTTTTTTTATTATTTACATATCCTTCTGTCCCAAGCATATTGTTTCATTAATAAAAAAAAAGCCCATTTTAAAAAAAATATAAATATTATTCCGTATGAACGCTCCTTCATAAAATGTCTTACTTTTGCCTCACATTTTTCTGTTTCAGGCAATGTTATCTCGGTTCTACTTTCTGCGTCTCCTATGTAAGTTCAGTCTTGAATACAATTAGTATATGTTGAATTGTGACTTGGATTAATGGTGAACCACTATACAAAAAAGCTGATCCGAGAAGAAAATGAAAACAAGTACTATAACATCATTTTCAGGGTTGCATTTGTTTTTGCTGTGTCCGAAATGCACCTTAATTTTCCATGACTGCCTACAAAGGACAAGGAACCATTGTTGCCGTTTTTATGTTGCATCACCTGCAACAACCGAGTCCTACTTTAATACAAGGGCCGAAGTTGATCGTGTCAAATGATTCTTGGCCCTTGATGTTAAAGCAGGGACTACGTCACTATTTAGGCTCACAACAGTGGTACCAAATTGGCCTAGATTTGGTTCAATATACATAAAACCTGGTTATTTCAGGATTTATTGATTACCTGTTGATTCAGTAATTAAACTTATGGTATTATTGTTGTAGGGGAGCATTTTTGGAGCTAGTAAAGAAAAAATCTGCAGAAAACTACGATGCATTTCCATATATAAGTGCATTATTATGCAAAACTTTATGGGTATTATATGGAACTCTTGATCCAGATGGTTTGCTCATTGTGACTGTCAACTCAGTCGGTGTCTTCTCTCAAATTATATACGTCCTCATATATCTCATCTACGCCCCTTCTGATAAAAAGGTGAAAATTAATATTCGAGAAAACTCCCCACGAATCTTCAATGCACAAGCTAATACTATAACAGATTCATATATTTAGATGGTTCTTGTTTTTATTTTACTTTTTTAGGTTAAAGCAATGATTTTGGTGGGGATAATGAACATAGGAATACCTGGTTCAGTAATTGCAGTCACACTTGTAGCGTTTCATGGGAATACACGACATACTTTTATTGGCGTTTTATGTGCAGTTGTCACTGTTGGCATGTACGCAGCGCCTCTTTCTGTCATGGTATTTAATTAAGTTATACGGATTATTAATCATTTTTTTTGCATGATCATGTATTTTTAAATGGATATATACACTAATATAATGTTTTAAGTTAAATTAGATAACAGTGGTGAGGACAAAGAGCGTGAAGTATATGCCATTCCTCCTCTCGTTCTTCCTGCTCCTCAATGCTATCTGTTGGTTCACTTTTGCGATTATCCAAAATGATCATTACGTCATTGTAAGTTATTCCTATACCTCTCTACAATTAGGCTTCGTTTGTTTGATGGAAAACATTTTCCGGAAAATGTTTTCCTTGTTTTCGGGTGTTTGTTTCAAGTAAAATGTTTTTCAAAAAATGTTTTACCTACTTTCGAGTGTTTGGTAACCACTTGTAAAAGAAAGTCAAATGTAAAACATTTTACAAGGATGTAAAAAAAGGAGGTTTTCTTTGTAAAATGATTTACCAATTTCAAATTCGTAAATCATTTTACAACTCTTGTTCTTGGCCTTAATGTACAACTCATATTACGCTCGATACAACATAATAATAATAATAATTAAAAAAAAAAATTTAACTGCCCCCACCCACCCCACCCCACCCCCTCCCAAAAAAATTTTTTTTTTTTTTGGAAACCGCCCCACCCATCCCCTGCCTACCCCACCCCCCACCCCCCCCTCCCAAAAAAAAAAAAAAAATTTTATTTTTTTTTTGGAAACCGCCCCACCCACCCCGCCTACCCCACCCCCACCCTCCCCCAAAAAAAAAAATTTTTTATTTTTTTTTTGAAACCGCCCCACCCCCCCCGCCTACCCCCCCCCCCACCCTCCCCCCACCCCCAATTTTTTTTTTTTGGAAACCGCCCCACCCGCCCCCTGCCTACCCCACCCCCCCTACCCACCCCCACCCCCCCACCCCCAAAAAAAAAAAAAAAATTATTTTTTTTTTGGAAACTGCCCCACCCACCCCGCCTACCCCACCCGCCCCCCCCCCAAAAATTTTTTTTTTTTTTTTTTTTTTTGGAAACCGCCCCACCCACCCCCGCCTATCCCACCCCCTACCCACCCCCACCTCCCCCAAAAAAAAAAAAATTTTTTTTTTTTTTTTTTTTGAAACCGCCCACCCACCCCGCCTACCCCACCCCCACCCCCACCCCCCCCCCCCAAAAAAAAAAATTTTTTTTTTAATTTTTTTTTGGTAACCGCCCCACCCACCCCCTGCCTCCCCCCAAAAAAAATATTTTTTTATTTTTTTTTTGAAACCGCCCCACCCACCCCCCGCCTACCCCACCCCCACACCCCCCAAATTTTTTTTTTTATTTTTTTATTTTTTTGGAAATCGCCCCACCCACCCCCCCCGCCTACCCCACCCCCTACCCACTCCCCCACCCCAAAAAAAAATTCCTCTCTTTTTTTTTTTTGGAAACCGCCCACCCACCCCCGCCTACCCCACCCCTACCCACCCTACCCCTCCCCCCAAAAAAAAAATTTTTTTGGAAACCGCCCCACCTACCCCCTGCCTACCCCACCCCCCCAAAAATTTTTTTTTTTTTGGAAACCGGGCACCCACCCCCTACCCACCCCCCCCCCCCAAAAATAATTTTTTTTTTATTTTTTATTAAAAAATTTAAAAAAAAATTTGGGGGGGTGGTGGGTAGGGGGGGTGAGGTAGGCAGGGGGTGGGTGGGACGGTTTCCAAAGTTGATTTAAATTAATAAAAAAAAAGTGACATTTCCGAAAAACATTTTCGTCAAATTTGCCAAACAACTGAAAACAAGACCATGATATTTTACAAGAAAACATTTTACATGGAAATCTTTTTACATGAAAACATTTTACAAGAAAACCTTTTTACATGAAATCATTTTACATGAAAACATTTTCCGAAAAATGTTTTACGCGAAACAAACGGAGCCTTAGTGTAATTATTTTTATCCGCGTTTGAAATTTTCAGAACCGATATCCATATTTTCATTGCAATAATGTGCTTAATTATCAGTCATTAGACAAACCATATGCAACAAGAAAAGACCAAAAACTTGCTAGAAGCCTTACATTGCCACTTATTTGTGGCTCATCTTAGGTTGTCCAAAACTAGAAAACGGACCGTTAAACATCTTAGGCCTCTAATTCCTACCTTAATTATGGTCTTAAGTTTGGTTAATGCTCACCAAATGCTTTAGTCATGCTACTTAGGGGTCGTTGCTTTTCTGTATTAATCACTATTAATTGGTTAACTTGTTATGTAATATCTCAGGTGTCAAATGCGATTGGGATTTTGTCAAGCGCGTCGCAAATAATCATCTACATGATTTACAAGGATGAATCAGCGGCTGTGATCAAATCATTGGAGATGATAGAAGGGAAAGGTTCAATACCGGAGACGATAGAGGAGGGATCAGTAAAATTTCAAGAAATGAGTGAAGATGACAAAATGAAATTCAAGAAACGAAGTGCAAGTGCACCTAGCACAAATAAGCCAACACTGTTGCGAGAAAATAGCATCCAGAAAATTGTTAAAACACTTTCTTTTGGTGACAATGGGTCTCATTCTGGTTTTATGTTGGTACCTTAACAACAATTTTTTTTTAGGTTTTTTATCTTGTAATTAGTACACACTCTCAATAAATAAATGACGCATTTCACTTATCTAATTTTTTTAGAGAATATACTTCACTTGTTTGTCAAGTACACATTGCTTGTACCATGGTAAGAAATCAGTATCACTGTTACAACACAACGGTTATTTAGGATGGACCATTTAATATTTAATACGAGAAGGATGGAATAATTTATACAAATTTACCTAATATATTTTTTTTTAATGATGTTACAAGCCATAAGACGAATAGAGGGGTGGAATCCTAGCTTTCATCGAGGGCGGGCGAGGCTTGCATTAACAATGAGCCACTCATTATTTGAAGACTAAATAATTAATACAAACTGTACTACTCCTAACATTTTTTATGAAAGAAGCAAAATTCAAATCATATTGGATGATTGTGGTTCCAGACCCTTGAAATGGATAGGATATTTTTATTTTATAACACCTTCATGCATTTATTTGAAGAATAGTCGATTTTTTTAATGGTACTGCAGTTGGACGGTAGACTCACACAATCTATCGTTTCAGTGAGGGCGATCGCGAAAGTCACCGGATTTTCAGTTTTCTTCTGCGCGTAGAATCTAGGGGCAATACTATGCGCACAAAAGAAGTTTACGGAAACATGAATACAAAATCTATATTACAATAGGGAATGGAGGTAACCGCCGAGACAAAGAGCGGCTAAGATTGAATCTCATAAAATTGATCAAATGGCCTAAATTATCTCTGAAAAAAATTGTTTTAACTTCCCACCCCATGAAAAACCGACTGACCTAAAACTGTTGCCTATCTCTTTTCTTTTCCAATCCCCATCCACCTCTCCTCTTAGTATGCACTCTTCCTGTATATGCATTGTTTTACTAAATAGGTTTGTTGGTGCTTAATTTTTTCTTATGCATACTCTTGCCTTTTATATCTTGGCCTTTTAGTCTTTAGTTCCTTTGAATTTTGTATGTAGAATCTTACTCCATTAATTCCAAAATGAATGATCTTGAGCAAATTTAGATTTTTTTGAATATTTTTTTTTAGAAAAGAGGGAGTATTTCTTTGCTTTTAACCAACACATGCTATTGTGTTTATTATAGGTTGAAGGCTTATCAAGTAGCAAAAGGTGCCTTTCACGACCTAGGTATAGGGGCATGACTGGACTCTGGAGCACAATACACGGAAGTAAAGGCACATATTTTGGTTAAAAACAAATGAATTAAAGATCTTCATAAAATTTTCAAGCAAAGTTCACACTACAATGTCTTAGATTTCATGCCACCAGCTTATTGGTTTATGGAAGAATTGGGTGGCGGCCAACATGTATGTGTGTAGCCGTCCTGTGTGGCCATACAGGTCCCATCAGGTGTATCACATTATTTTTGATGCATGAAGTGGTGGAGGAGGGCTGGATGATGGTTTTACAGTATGCACTAGGAATCATAATGGAATGGTGAAGGTGTGGCTGGTGAAGTCCATTTTCATGGGCAGTAAATGTTTTTCCTCCAACCAAATTGGTTAATGAGTATTTTGAAATGAATTGTAAATGCATTAACAAAACCATTTTCAAAATTATCATATTCAGTGTTTCTTTATTTTGTATATAGTGTCTCATTATTTGATTTACTATTTTGATGAATTCTAAGATATTGGATAGTTTTTAATGGTATTCATCTTTCAATTTTCTTTACTTGACCACCATGCATACTGTCACCGTGCCATTGGCACGGGCATGAATACTAGTAAGGTAACAATATTGATGTAATCATAAGAAAATAAGTTTGGGCCTAAATAACTATCACAAGGCCCAACAAGCTAAAGGGACCAAATAATATAAGATAGGCCCAAGTAATGAAATAGGCTAGATATGTCAAGAAAGGGAGAAACAGGGTGAGAAATGATAGATCCATCAGGAAGCGCAATAAGGCCCATACCTTTGTAATGGTGAGATGACTTAACAATGAAATCTCGCGTGGCCATACAAGAACCGGAAGAGATTATTGCCAGACCAAGGATGTCGCTAATGGCGACATAATGACTGACAACAACAATCCAGAACAAGCCAAATACATTATTCACGTGTACATTTAGGCCCACAAAATCAGTTATACATGATGAGGAATCTGTCAGAGAAGAGAGAAGGGATGGTGTTTCCACTAACTTTGAGTGCTCATGCACATTCAATGGGAAGGTGACACGAGCAAATGGCACATATAAGGCACATGACAAGAGGAACTATATAAACAACACATACCACCTGAAAATTTAAGTCTCAAGTACATTCCATACACCATTTTTGCAGTTTTCTTGTACTTCTTTCCTTCTAGTTCATAACAAGTACTTATTTATACGTCGGAGGGGCTTTAGCCAGATACGCCCTTGGCCTAGTTTACGTTTGTCTTGTGTGTAGGATCCAATAGAGATAGTAACCGGAGTATCCA
The DNA here is from genome assembly GCA_022495995.1 of Adenophora triphylla var. japonica. Taxonomy (NCBI): domain Eukaryota; kingdom Viridiplantae; phylum Streptophyta; class Magnoliopsida; order Asterales; family Campanulaceae; genus Adenophora; species Adenophora triphylla. Next base: position 126,822 of record JAFEMH010005936.1, read on the forward strand.
CCTTGGACTGTAAACTTTGGGCCCGTTGCAACCATTTTTATTGGCAGCATCAGTTGGTTCCGTAGCCGGGATCGAAGCATTTTCTCTGTTTTGATCCTTGTTCATCTTCTTGTTTATAAACCTTTTCCAAACCCAGAAACATACCTCTGTTGAAGTTCAGAATGGTTCAAGAGAAAGGAACATCCTAAAAAACCATCCCAAACACAAACCTGGCGTTAACAACATCAAATCTGAGTAGTGAGGCTTACGTGCCAGCTAGTTCAGTCCTGGAGGGAGGCGCTCACTCGATAGAGACGGAGTCGACTGTCCAAAACAGGAGAGAGCGAGAAGAGAGGGAGCGCCAAGGTGCTAAGAGTTTGAGGGGAGGGGGCGAGGTATGGCAGGCAGAAGCCTTTACTCGTCACTGAGGCTGAGATCAGGGCAGAAGCGGAGTGCATAAGGGAAAACAATGAGCACTTGCTGCAGATTCTCGCGAACAACAATAAGCTCGTGGAAATGAGACAAGAGCCCACCCCAATCCCGCAAAATGTTATGGGGCGAGCAACAGGAAACATTCATGTGTAAGAGGGCAAGCCGTTAGCCAGAGTGTATCACGAGGTCAGGATAGGTGAGATCGTGATATACCACAACCACGAGACAGACCCTGAGAAGGAAGGCGAGAAGGTGGAAGGGCGAGATATGAATGAGTGGATAAAAGAAGGTCATAAGAGATTATAGAAAACAGCAAGAGGAGGAAAGTGTATTATCAGTCGGCCAATATGTGAGATTCATCCTACTATTATGAATACGATGATGATGAAATTGATACGGGATCAATTATGGACAAGACTTATAGGCCAGGCCTTTCAAGGCAGTCAGAAGGAAAGTCACGAGATTCAAAAATATCTCATAAAGCAAAGGATACTGAATGTGCGCTCGCCCGAAAAAATATGTGAAAAGGAGTCGCCACGCCGTTTTAAGAGGAAACATTGAAAACCTTTGTTTTAGAGAGAAAACATGAGTTCGGGGGTCAGGTTACGTGTTGGGAAGAACCGAGAGTTCACCCAACACGCCTCGTCCATAGACGAGTCTTTCAATCAAACACATCCAAGTAAATCCAAAGTGTGTGCAAATATCGATAATAAACGAAATGTGATAAAATGCATCTTATTAATTATGAAACGAGAAATTACATATTGTGAGCCCATTATTTAGGGAGGCCACATCCCTGATACAAACAAACTAGAACAGATTACAAAGGAAAAGAGTCACTGCAGATGGGTCATGTGTGTCGCATGACACATCGTACCCGATGACCACATGTGTCGCGTGGACACAGATCACTTGGGGACGAAGGTGTCGCGTGACACATATGAGCCTTCTGCAGAAACCTTACAATATGAACTCAGAAATTAACAGAAGCTATACAGATCTAATTAACAAGCTGAATTATGAACGAAAAACATAAACAACATCGAATCGACCCAGGGAGTGTGGATATGGATAGATCCACACCCCCTTGGGGGCTCAAACACCAAATTCAACCAAATCAATCAATATGAGCTCAATTACACAATCTAGGCAAGTTAAACAGAGAGATTGCGATTGGGATTCAGTAATTCAGATAGCTAGGATCTGATTACTGAATCCAAACAAAATAGAATTATAAAATTGCAAGGAATTAAATGAGAGAGAGAGAGAGAGAGGGTTAGGGAATTGTTACCCTTGTTGATTCCACGAATTCTATATCTAGTCAGATATAGAATCCTTCAATTCTTCGTTGTAGATCTCACAGCTCTGATCCAAGGGTTCCAATTGGTGTGGGTAGAGAATTGGGTTTGGATGAGAGGGATTAGGGGGTTGGAAAGGTAGGAGAGAGAGGTTTGGTGTTTGGGATGTTCGTCACAATGCTATTTTGGCAGAGTAACAGTAGGCTAGAAATTGGGATTCATCTCAATGAGGGGGAGGGTCTTATTTATAGGCTGCAGTTGGCTGCCTTAGTATGTCACACGACCTTACGCGTCCACTTTCCATGCCTCAAGATGTCGCGTGACACAAGGTGGCTCAACCGCTTTTGGCGCCAAAACCAGCTTCGGAACATTCCGGGAAAATACCCAAAAGGTCCAACAGGTTTTATTCCCAAGGGGTCCTTTGGCATGAATGATGTACCAAAAGGTACTTCCTTCGCGGGAAACTCATGGAACGTTTCCGGAAGTCTCGGGATAGGCCGGGAATTTACCAAAATGCCCCTTAATGCAGTTTTATTATGTTAAAATGCATCGAAAAGGTTGCGAATTGGATTGGCGTACTTACAGAGCCCCTCGGCAACGTCACTTTTGGAAAAAGTGGGGTTGTCGATAAAATAAGACCCAATCTCAATGAGCGGCTGGGGTTAAGGTGAAGGGCTAGAAGGGTGAGAAGGGGAAAATTATGGCTGGACCTTTCTGAGAAAGGATTCCTACGTATCCCTTTAAGAAGGGAATCAAGCCAAATCGTAGTTCGGAATTACTAATACTGACATACAAGCAAGAAAGGGGTAGAGATGTGTCTTCATACCTTTGCTGTGCTTACATGTGACTTCTGTTGTGCTCCGCTTGAGAGGCTTTTCTTGGGTTTGGCTCTGCTTGAGAGGCTTTTCTGCTTTGGCTCTGCTTGAGAGGCTTTTTCCTTTGGTTTGGCTCTGCTTGAGAGGCTTTTCTTCTTTGGGTGCTCCGCTAGAGAGGCTTTTTTTTTTTTTTTTTGTGTGCTCCGCTAGAGAGGCTTTTCTTCTTGGTGGGCTCCGCTAGAGAGGCTTTTCTGGGTTTGGCTCTGCTTGAGAGGCTTTTCTTGGATTTGGCTCTGCTTGAGAGGCTTTTCTGCTTTGTGGGCTCCACTAGAGAGGCTTTTCTTTTGGTTGGGCTCCGCTAGAGAGGCTTTTTCCTGGTTTGGGCTCTGCTTGAGAGGCTTTTTTTTTTCTTTGGTGTGCTCCGCTAGAGAGGCTTTTCTTCTTTGTGGGCTCCGCTAGAGAGGCTTTTCTGGGTTTGGCTCTGCTTGAGAGGCTTTTCTGCTTTGTGGGCTCCGCTAGAGAGGCTTTTCTTTTGGTTTCTGGTATTGTCGAGCTCTTCTTGGGGCTGTCACGGATACGCATGCTTTTTGTTTTGTTCTTTCTTCTCCAGTTTGGTCGGAGGTCCAGTCGTCGAGACTCAATTGATTATTGTACCTGCGGGGGTAAAACAACAACTCCAACGCGCTACACTTGAATAAGCCTATCTTGTTAGCAAAGATTACTATATGTTAGCTTGGTTTGCGTGAATCTGTCTTTTCCGGGAAAGCGAACGCAATTATTGGGTTAAAGATCGGCTTTGTCGGGTTTATGTATGGTGTTTTGGGATCGTTTTAGGTAAGTGTGTATAGTAAGGGTCCTCTCCCGTATATTTTCAGGGGTATGTGTATGAGGGTAAGGGGTATATCGGCGACGGCGAGTCGGAAAATGCTCTGAGGTAATCACCGTGTGTTTTCCACCCCGTCCGCTATCAACCAAAGTATGTCGCCCGACACGTCGTGTCTGTTTGGCTTCTTCTGTCGCACGACTTAGGGAGGCTCGTGACAGTTCTTTTCAAAATCGGTCCAGCTCCATTCTCAGCCATCGTCTTCTTAGCGTAGAAAAACCCAAAGAAATTCCTTATTTGGCTGGGATAATCGATTTCTTTGGTCAAGACTAACGCTTTTTGCCGCAATGGAACATTATAACCAAGAGATTGCTTCCTAGAGTGCCAATTTCGTCGACTTCGTCGAAATTTGGGGATTTCATCTCGAGGCAACATAGAAGTATCATCGACAAGCGGTACAAGATGCCTTGCATTTGGTCCTTGAAAGATTGGAGGGTCGGGATCGGGATTTGCTTCTGCCGCATCCCGCTTCCGGGATTCCGAGTGTCATGCATTCTCTTTGTCATACAATTACCCGACCCCAACTATGGAAGACTTCGTGGCGTTGATAGGCTTGGGTAAGGCGGCCACCGCAAAGATTCCCACTGACAGCTTGGTTGAGGAGCACTGCCTCGACTTTTTATCTCTCGCTCGCGGATCGTGTATCGCCTATGATTCTCGTGGGTGACGGGTCCATAGATTTGACTCGGATGGCTAGGTTGCGCCTCGTCCCGTCCCCGATCTGCTTCGACCTTTCTACCGCTCCGGATATGTTCATGCCGTTCACACTGCTCGCTTACTATTTCGCGCGGTATGTCTGGGTCTCACCAAGCACTTTGTTGGAGATCGTTAGGCAAATGAGAGGTGGCCGGGGTATGATTCTCGTCAAATTCGCTCCGGCCAAGGAGAGATGGATGTTGTACCACCGCGCCGGGCCGAGACTTATCACGGTATTGACAAAGCAAAGGTGGGGATCGACTTTATGGGAGCAGCAGCCCCTGCCTTGTTATCTCTGTGGTTCTCTCGAGAGATTACACCTCGATCGGGCCATTACCAGAGGGCCTGACGGCAATGCCATGGGTGACTCGGCCACGCAGCCGATGAGGGACGAGGTTGTTGATAGTCAGGCATGTGAGGTTGTCACTCGGCACACGACCACCGATCTCGAACTTTTGGATTCCCCGCTTGGAATATACAGTACCATGAGAGATATTCAGTGATGGATCAAGTAGTAGTCCGGTTGCCTGGTTTGCATGTATCCTCTTTCGTGTCCCATCATTGGTGAGCAGACAAGATAGGTATCCTCGCAGATCATACGAGCCTTGAGGGAGAGACTGGTGACCGATACTGTTCCGATGTCCATGACCGAGCCCTGTGCTATACAGCTTTTTAGCGCATCTTTTCTGAGGGCTTTCTTCCCACTCGTGTGCTCCTTCGGCGCCTAGAGGATTTACATTTCGACTATGAGTATCTCGGATTGGTATGAGGAGCATCGTGGTTCTCGTGCGCTTAGCTATAGAGGCTCGCCGCCGGAATACTTGGGAGCAGACTCTCTGTCCACTCGAAATCTCGTAGATATAGAGGCACGAGGAAACACGTACAATGTCACCGGCAATGCCGCCGACGATTATGGAGAGGCAAGAGATCCGGAGAGCCGCTTTAAGGGATGATCCGGAGATGAGAGCTCGCAGAGAGGCGTTGCGGCAAGCGAGGATTGCTAGTGGCCGCCTCGAGAGACGGTTCGATTGAACCGCCAGTGCGAGTTATTTTACTGAATTGGGACGGGCTCAAACCGACTTGTTTCGACATTCCTAAGCCAAAGACCTCCCTGGGACCGAGAAAGAGGAAGGATAGAGGAGCAAATTCGGGAGCGGGACGAGTATCTAGACACACATTTTTTTTACTTCGAGAGTTTTGAGACTCTTTTTGCTTTATGTATTGATAGTAGGAGATTATTTGTATGAAAACCGAGTACCCTTTGATTACTTAATGCGCATGAATAGATGTTATCAATGTTTTCTTTTATTCGCAATGCCTTTTTTGAGTCAAAAAGTAAAGCCGTGCTTCGAACTCATCAAAAAGGATATTAACTCAAAATGATCCTTTGAAAAGCCTCGGACCGTAATCAAAACGCATTTTGGTAAAAGGGAGATTTTTGCAGAAAGCAATTTTAGACCGAACCACGAGTGGTTGCCTACGTTCCCCTTTTGTAAGAGAACTAAGGGGCTCAGGTCTCCGTAGTTCGACTCAATTGACTTTAGTGTTTAAGAAAGGGGAAGATAGAAGGGGGAAATGGTGCAACCCTGTTTTTTACCTAGACCGCCCTCTTTTGGGTTTTCGGTCTAGCTGGGTATATTCTTTAGCACCTGGCGCGTCCCTTATTTTTGCATGGACTGCCTTTTGAGAGGTTTTCAGTCTCATCTGGGACAATTTTGTTGCGCCTTTATTTATTCATTTTTTTATTATCCTTTTTTTTTTTTTTAGAGGGGGAAAGACTCGATCATACAAAATACCTCCGCAACTTGTCGCCGTTAATCTGGGAGTGCGAGAAATGGGTTGCCATCCAAGTCTCGACAATTTGCATAGCTCCTCCGGAGAATACTTTCTTTACCAGGAACGGTCCGACCCAAATGGGTGCCCACTTGCCCAACGCACTGCTTTGATTTGAGGGCTTCATTTTAAGAACCAGATCACCGACTTTGATATCCCTGGGTTTTACTTTCTTATCGAAGGCACGGGCCATTCTTCTCTGGTATGCCCTGTTATGCTCCATGGCTTTTAGTCTGCGTTCATCTAGCAGAGCCAACTCATTATATCGACTTTGGAGCCATTCAATCTCGTTCACCTCGTTTTCGAGTAAGACCCCGAGGGAAGGAATTTCTAACTCAATGGGCATGACGGCCTCCATTCCGTAAGTCGAGCATATGGGGTTGCACCGTGGCAGTTCGGATCGAAGTGCGATAGCCCCACAATGCTAAGTGCAACTTTTACGGCCAATCTCGTCCTCGCTCGGCCATCTTCCTTATGATCCTTTCCAAGTTCTTATTAGCAGCTTCAACGGCGACCGTTTTGTACGTGGCCCATGCGGTGAAGATTTGTGGCGCTTAACTCGTATTTAGTGAGCAATCGATCGGTTTCTCCTCGAAATGAGTGCCATTGTCGCGAAATAATCTCGTTCGAACCCCATAGCGCGTAAGATCTGTTCTTTTATGAATCGGGCAACCTTCTTGGCAGTGAGCACTTTATAAGATGCAGCTTCTACCCATTTTGTGAAGTAATCCACGGCCACTAGTACAAATGCATGCCCATTGCTCCCGGGCGGAGAAATCTTCCCAATGACATCAATACCCCATGTTGCGAAGGGCCACGGAGTTGTCATACAGTATAAGTCGTGAGGCGGGATGTGGTTCGACATTGGAAAATCTTTGGCATTTGTCACAGTCCGCATGAAATGGATGCAATCTGTCTCCATAGTGATCCGTAAGTAACCCGGCTCGATGATGCTATGCGCATGAGGGATCGAGCGTTCATATGAGGTCCGCAGCACCGTTGTGAACGTCTTCCATTACTCTTTGAGCCTTTTCTTTACCGATGCAAAGTAGGAGCGGACAACCTTCTCTTTTCTTCCATAATTCATCAGCCGAGTATGACATATTGCGGCGATGCTCTCTTTAGGGCACTGCAAGCTTTTGGCATGTACTCTTTTTGAATCTCCTTCTTGATCCACGGGAAAGGATGCTTCCCCATACTTGAGGTATTGAAAGATCCGATTGTACCACGGTTCATTGATGCCCTCGATCTCAATCTCACAACAATATGCGGGATTTTCTCTTCGCCGACCCCGAAAGGCTTGATTAATTTTCCTTACGGGATTTCCATCAAAGAGGCTAAGGTAGCCAGAGCAGCTGCGAATCTGTTCTTGCCCCGCGGTAAGAATTGGAATGATACTTCCTTGAATTGGCCGACAAGTTCTGCGATGTAAGCATGGTACTTCCTGGAGACACGGGTCTATAATTTTCCATTTGTTGGCGGCCCGGTCGATTATCAATTGGGAATCGCCGAACACTTCCAATTCTTCCACATGTCGCTCAAGGGCAGCTTCTAGACCGGCTATGCAAGCTTCGTACTCACCGCATTGTTGGTGACCGAGAGAATTCAACTTGGATTGCTATGGGAGTATGCTGTCGTTCGGGTCTATCAAGACCATTCCAATGCCATTTCCTTTCTTGTTAGCCGCTCCATCAAAGAATAACCGGCACTTGTTTCCGCTTTCTATAGTGAGGATCCCTTCATCTGAAACTGGAGGTCCGGCCCTTGATCTTCTGTACTGGGAATTCACCCAACCGGGTCCGCAAATGCCTGCCCTTTCGATCGATTTGCGAATCACATATTTGATGTCGAATTCTGCCAGAAGAAAGTCCATTTTGCCAATCGGGTGGAGATGTTTCCTCTGTCACCTTGGAATAGATATCCTGATCGGATCCATCTTGGAGACTAAGTGTACGGTGTGGGACACAATATAGTGTTTTAGCTTTCCAACTACCCATACCAAAGGCTGCGCAAGTCTTCTCGAGGCGCGAGTAATTCACTTCACTCCTTGGAATTTACTACCGACGAAATAGATGGCATTCTCAATCTTTGAATCCTTCTTTTCTTGTGCTAGCATAGCCCCGTATAGGCGTGTCCGCACTCGTCGATATAGAAGTAAAGGCTTGTCTCCATGAGGTGGGCGAGAGAATGGGAGGATTGACGAGGTAGGCTTTGATCCTTTCAAAAGCTAGCCGGCATTCCTCGTTCCGGACCACTTCCCGATTCTTCTTTAGCACTTGAAGATCGGCTCACATATGGTGGTCAATTGGTTGACGAACCCGCCGATGTATTGCGGGCGACCCATGAATCCTTTTACTTCAGAGACGGTTACGGGCGGCTTCATTTCAATAATCGCCTTAACTTTCCCGGGATCTATTCAATGCCGCGCTCGTGACCATGTATCCCTTAACTTTACCTCGAATAACCCCAAATGTACACTTGGCCGGGTTCGATCTCATGGAGTGTTCTCGGAGTACATTAAAGAATTTCCTCAAATCAATGAAATGCTGTCCGCCCGATCCTTTCGAATGAATAATCATGTCATCCACATACACTTCAATCTCCCGGTGGATCATGTCGTGGAAAAGGGTAGTGGCTTGCTCTGCGATAGGTAGCTCCGACGTTTTTCAAGCCAAATGGCATTGCGTGTAACAATAAGTACCCCATGGGGTTGTAAATGCCGTCTTGTCTTGATCCTCTTCAGCCATCTTAATCTGGTTGTAACCCGCAAAACCATCAACGAAAGATTTGACCTCGAAGTTCGCGGTTGCATCCACTAGCATGTCAATGTTGGGCAAAGGGAAGTCATCTTTGGGACTAGCCTTATTGAGGTCTCGGAAATCTCACGCGGACTCGAACCTTTCCATTTGCTTTGGTGACTGGCACGATGTTCGCCAACCAGGTCGGATATTCAATTACTTTGATGAAGCCTACCCGTAGGAGTTTTTCAATTTCTTCTTTCACTTGTAATGACCATTCAGTTTTATCCGCCTCAATTTACGCTTGACCGGCTTGATTTGGATCCAGAGGTATTCGGTGTTCCACAATAGAAGCATCCAGCCCCGGCATATCTTTGTAGGACCAAGCAAACGCATCCACAAATTCCTTGAGCAATTCAATCAAAGCAACCCGCTCATCTCCGGAGAAGAAGCTACCAATCTGCGTTTCTTTGGGTTCTTCTACATGCTCCCAAGTTCACTGTTGTTAATACCTCGTCGGCGGCTTGGGCCCTGGCTTTCCTTTTGCTCACAAGTCTGTTTTGAATCTTTTTCTAAAAATTGTTCACCGATTAAGTCTGCATTATCTTCAATTGAATTAGGCTTAATTATTTTTAAATCTTGATGATTATTTTTCGTTAAGCATTCAATTGTTAAATTGGCAATCACGGGGTACTCGTAAAGATCAACCACTTTATTTAAAGCAAAGTGGAAATACGGTGTTTACAACTCAAGACGGTCTTCGCCGTGAGGACATCGACCGGCCGAAGACTCAAACTCTATGACAAAGAGACTCTGAGACTCGACTCAAGATACAGGGGTGAATTTAGACTTGGAAGGACAAGGACGGGGTTTGAGCCCTAAGCTTTTCAATCATAGTCTCTTTGTCGGCAGCTGGCCCCTAACGAAGTCCGCTTCGCAACGGTCCTTCGCGGCGCCTCCACTTGACTATCTCCACATTAGATTCCTTCCCGAATTCTAGCATAGCTATCACTTCACCGTCGAGGGAAAGTCAATCGATCAATCGGCTCCTTAGCACCATCTCTCATTTCGCCAAAGACGTACCGCTCACAAAAAGTTCTCGACACCTGTTCTTCAAACAAATCTCGCTAACTCTCCATCAATATCTCGCAGGTCGCACCCCGAATTTTACATATTGTGGGTTCATCCAAGTCAAGCTTTTCAAACCGATTCTCACATTCGTCCCCGTAAGTGGTAGCCGCTCTCGTAGTGGCGGTCACACCTCGTCTTTTGGGCAAATTATCAAACATTTCTTTCATCGGATTCTGCTATCGCGAACCTCTCGGATCATCTTCATTCTTTCTCCCGCTGGAGTAAGCTTTGGCTCAGACAAACAAACATATCTCCATCCTCTCGACAAAGTGCTTATTCAGAGACCAACCGTATGGGCGCATTTCGTGCCTCTTGTACTTTCTACCGAGCTGCAGAGGTCATCTTCTCTTTGAAAGCCTCGGTTTTGTCATACACCTTATCTTCCTTAGTCACGGCATACCCTGCATCTTGCCTATTTCTCTTGTCAGCCGGCAACACAAGCCTACACGGTCCCCTGTTGGCGTTCCCAGCCCTGCACTGTGGATATAGCTCATACCTCTTAGCATTTTCAACACAGAGGAATCTTGTCTCGAAGATGTCGTCAAGTCTATAGTACGACTTGCCCCTTAGGTTTCTCGATTGTGAATCCGCCGAGCATCGGATTTTCTTGGTCAAGCTTGATCTCCATTACCGGTAAGGTATTTGCGCCGGTTTCTCCGATTGTAACACTATCACCATCGATGGTTGTCAGCACTCCCTCTTGTATAAACTTTAAGCATTGGTGAAGCGTGGAAGCTACGGCTCTAATCTCATGGATGCATGGTCTACCCAATAATGCCGAGAACGTAACAGAACGTCTATAACCCGAAACTCCACCATCATTTCCTTGCCCCCAAACATCGATTAAGGGAGACTATCCCTAACACCGCCTGTGATGTTGAATCATAAGCCTTTATGGTCTGGTTAGAGGGTTTGAGGTTCTCAGCGCGTTGATGTCCAACATACTCATCATTTTGGCGGGGAGCACATTCATGGCGATCCATTATCTATCAACACATGGGGAATCAACCGTCCTCTCCGAGGCACCGTAATGTGTAAGGATTCGTTATGTTTCGCACCATATGTGCAAGTCAAGATCTCGTGAAAGTAATGATATTCCCATACCGAGCCGTTCCAATCAACCGACATGCTTCATCTCTGGGGTGGCGTTGACGGATACCTTTGTCTTGGATAAGGCTTCTTCCAAATTTAATTTGTGAGGGTAGGAGGATGTAAGTAAGGACCACAAAGAAATATCGGCCTTGCGTTCTTTTCAACCGCGCGCATCGGGTCTTCCCGAACTTCTTCGTCTAGCCTCGTGAGGATTCTCGAGAGGACGAGGGTTAGAGCCTCAGAATCCGTTTCCCTTTTCCAGATGGATCTCGGATTACTTACTCCCAACATTCTTCCCGAGCGAGTCAACGTATTAACTTCTTGCCGAGTCGTCAACCACGAACTCTTTGCTAGCCTCCTTGAGTTCGATAATGTTAGCGGGACAGAGTGATTGCGGTATGGCCAAGCCGCTTGTCGTATCTCATTAATGGTCAAAGGTGTTTCCCAACTAGCCGCTATTCTCGAGTTCCTCCAAGGAGATTGGGAATTCTCTAGGAGTCATTGAAGATATAGCATTAACAATCGAGCGCTCTTCGTAATCATCAAGTTCAACAATATTATTCACATCATGTAAATCATCGAGATACGTAACATAAATGTAAGTTATCTTTCATTTCATCGTACAGAAATTACATCGCTTCGACCCCATTACATCCATTGCTATCATCCCCAACTACGGGTTCCCCAAATTCTAATACATTAACAAAATAATCATTCTCAAAGTCAATAAGGTTCACATTGTTGTTCGCGCAGAGGATTGTTGACAATATTCGGGCGAGGAGATTTTTCTATCTTCTTGTCGTCCACTAAACCCCCGATTATCTTCGAGAGTCAAACAGAGTTCGTAGTGTGCCCTGGAAATTGGTGGAAACGGCAATACTTGCTAGCATCCATGTGAGGATTAGGCGAGCGGTGACCGTAGTTCTCCAATGGCTTTATCATGCGCTCGTAGCAAACCGTTAAAAACTTCCTCCGTTGACATACCCAAATCATCAAACCTCGGTTGTGGCTTAAAGGGAAGCCTCATCACATTCTCGCATGTTGTTACTTCTTTTTGAAGATTATTGATACTATTATCTTTGGCCGGTTCTCTTCCTCTCGGCGCCATTGCCGAGACAAGATTGGATGACCGAGACGGTAACTTCCACCACCGTTGTTGTTAGTGGTGTTTGCACTGGAGTTTGGTTAGACAACTTATTCTCGCTCCTTGCTCCCATCCCCACCATCTCTCGCAGATCCGGGTACCATCCTTTCCCAATGGCTTCTCTAAGTGCTGGCTTAACACATGATAGAAAGATGTCCTCCTGGTCTTGGAGGGGGATTGGCTCCGATAACTCGTTGAGCTTAGCATTCCAACGCTTGTAGAATTCTGTGATTGACTCATCCGACTTCTGAATTGTCCCCACTAGATCATCCCGCGTGGTACGCCACTCCTGTGAGAACCCCGACCCGAACCTACACGTGTCCCGAGCTGGAGCGTCCCCAAATTGACCCAAATATCCTAAACTTTAAAAACTTGATTTAACTTTCAAACATAAACACCACCATTCCAAAATACTCTACTCCTTTCCACATTGGAGGAAGAGTTGACCAACCTTGAAAGTAATAAACAATTTTTGTTACAAAAAGATATTGAATATAAAATAGAATTAAAGTTTATGAATACAAACCCTTTAAAAGAATTATGCTATCATACACTTTCTACACCAACCTATACATAACCCGACAATTCTCAAAATACCACTTCTAAACTCCTTTCCGCCCTTACTTGGTCGGTCCAATTCGTCTCGGGATCTAAAACATTAAATGGAGAGGGGTGAGAATAAATCTCAAAGAAGCTATTATGAATGCAAAGAATATGCCAATAAGATGTAACACATAACAAGTTGCATATAACACATTGGAAAAGCTGTAAACACCTTACATTACCTTGGTTTACCTTTTCCCGTCTGAACAATAGTCGTACAACATTGGGTATAATAATACTCCAATCTTAGTGAGCCGCTTAAGCAATACTCACATCTTATAAGACCCAAGTTTTTCAGGGAACCAAATAAGACAAAGAGGCAACTCTCTGTAAGGCTTTTTGGCTCAATACGTATGCTATAACCCCAAACACGCGTGGCCACAAAGAGGGGGAGCCACGATCAGTATAAACATAATCCGATCACATTAGGTCACACTCTCCATAATTGATCGTATTATGTTATACCCCCAATATCAGGCGATTAAATCACATTATCAAGCACATAATAGTTACTTGGAAATATAATCCACAAAGCGGGATAACCAACATAGCCACATGGTGAAATATACTCATGCTCAACCAACATCATAGTGCAACATTTGAGTAATACACTATGCATAACATAATCAATGAATATGTAATCAAATGAGGTAACAATCACAACTCCGGATAATCCATACACTTGGGATAATATAAATAACATGCTAAATAATCCAATAAAAGTGGGATAATCAATATAACAACATCTCATAAACAATTCCCCTCTACGTAGTCATTACACAACCTCGGATAACCTCAATGAAGAGTTCATGACATCTACTTCCCAAGTTCGAACCATCATTGGTGAAGTACGAATCAAGCTTAATAATCATTTCCCTGACAATATTCTATATTACAAGTTTATATAGGGATTCAAGCTAATCTTATCAAGTGGGAGTCACGATGCTATAAGTGACCAAACAAGATTGCTAAACTAATTCTAAGTTCAGAAATTCATAGTTCGTATTTGAAGTTAGGTTTCTTTGAAGTTAGGAGTCATTAAGGGTCTTGGTCTCGGCATTAGCCTCATACGCCACCATCGGGCGACCGCCCAAGTGGATTTCCTCAAAGTGACCCAAAGTTTGTTCGCCCTCTTGGGCGACCAAGCCTGAGCACTCCTCTTGGGCGACCGCCCAAGAGAATTTTCCAAGACAACCCTAGTTTCTCGGCCGCATGGGCGGTACGCTAAATGCCCCACTCGGGGCAACCGCCCATGAGAGCCTTTTTTCCCCCAAGAATTCCGCAGGATTTCAACCTTTTACACTTAGCTTCTTTTCCTTTTCTTTTTTCTCTACTTTTTAAATTCAAGAGACACCCAAAAGGATTTCTTAGCCTTACCAAGTTCATCCTAACTCATGAAAACTCAAGATAAAGTAAACCTCAGATTATTTACTCCCTAAATCTTCCACCCATTTCATTTTCTCTAAATCATCTTTCCAAGAACATTATCTTCATTTCATTTCCTTTACCAATCACTCAACTCTTATAAGGTTCCCAAAGCATGAAATAAACATCACTATAACAAGAATAACATCTAAGAGTTTATGAACATTCATAAGAAGGGAAATCATAACAACTCACTTCTTAAGGATTTTAGAATGGAAAGTTGAATCTTCTTAACAGCTTGATTGGATTCTCCTTGATGATCCAACCTCAAAGATGTTCTTGAACTTGAAAATGGTGGAGAAATGGCTAGCTTCAAGACTTGGAAATTGGAGCTTCAATGGAGGTTCTAAGTGCTTTCTCTAGGGGAAGTATAGGAGAAAGAATGGTGGAGGGAGGAGGAAGTAAGAGGACGGGGGAGGGAGGAGGACACATGGCAAGAGTAGGGAGAGTTAGATATTTTGCCCCCCCCCATCAATTATCTAGAATTAAAGGCTTTCTACCCAATTTAAATTAATCCTTCCCCATAATTATTTATTCTACTCAATTTTAACCTCCTCTCACTATTTATCTATTTTCTATTTTTATTATTCCCCCATGGTTCTTATTTAATATCCAATAAATTCTTAAAAGATTCTAAATTTACTTCTCACCCAATTTATCTTAAATTAAGAATTTAAAGACATAATTGAACACATATAGCTAATATAAATATTAAAATCATATAATATAATATTTAAAATTAGTGCCTAGGGGTCAGGGGCCGCCACACTCACTTCTTAAAGAAAACTCGTCCCGAATTTGACTCGTCACTTACCTACAAGTTCAACCCGCCTTGGTTACTTATGTGTCTCTTGCACTTCAATTCCCAACTAGCTTTCTTCATTGCTATGGTTCCTTTCCAAGGTTTCTAATTTCATTAATGATGCGATATTACAACTTAATGCCCAAGAGTACCAATGCCAAATATCACTATCCCGAATTTTCACGACCTTCAATAAAAACTATAACAATAGCACACAACTTATGTCACCAAACACATTATTATTTCATTTAAAACTTCAAATACTCTATAAGTCAGCTCCAAGTCCGTCTATAAGTCAAATCACCAACCTTTTCTAAAACTTCAAAATGGATTAACAAATTTTGACGCCTAATCTACCTTAGGCCTCGCTTCTAACTAACCTCACCCCAATAAATTAGAGATCGACATTTTCTTCCCTAACAACGCCTCATACGGTTTTATCTCACTGTTAGAATGATAATCGCGTATTATACGCAACTCCAACCACTCCGGTAATCATACGTCCTATCGACTACAAAATATATTGTACATGCCCGCAAAGCATATCCTCAATAATAAGTAATGATTCCTCAAATTTTCACAAAGTTAAACTCAATGGCATTCCTACATTTCAAAAGGATCTTCCCAAATGACACTATTCAATTCATTTAACATTATGGGGTTTATACAATCAACTATCTCCTAACATACATGCAGGACTTTATCAATAAATATCTCATCAAAAAATATATATATATATATACCGAGCAGAAAATACAAATCATCTTTCTATAAACAAAACGACATACTCCTTTTTACTTCCAAGGTAACCCAATCACAAAATCTATCGTGATAATACTCTCGGCCCAATCTAGAACTCTAGATATTTTAATAAAGCTTCTAACGCCAATTTTCTATTTTCACATTTAGCATCAAACCACCTTATGTCTTCGACTCTCGCTTGAAATGAGTTATCTCAATTATCTCATCCTCATTTCTCATGATACAAACATTAAATAACTCCGCCTATGAAATAATAAATGTAAACATGCTATCAA
This sequence comes from Adenophora triphylla var. japonica, assembly GCA_022495995.1. Lineage (NCBI taxonomy): Eukaryota > Viridiplantae > Streptophyta > Magnoliopsida > Asterales > Campanulaceae > Adenophora > Adenophora triphylla. Next base: position 142,730 of record JAFEMH010005936.1, read on the forward strand.
GACCCCGATTCCCATAAACGGAATACTAGTCGACTATATATCATAATTCAATGCTTTCACTATGCTCTGTGTCCAAAGCCGACGATCAATATTCAATCGAAATGTGGTTGGTCACCCACAACGGAGCCGATCCAACTCCAAAACAAA